>JADRCD010220633.1:12362-25764 GCA_019843815.1 Montemys delectorum | reverse complement strand
AGAGAGAGAGAGAGAGAGAGAGAGAGAGAGAGAGAGAGAGAGAGAGAAAGTGAGAAGATGTACCAGTCAGTCTAGGCTCCAGACAGCTGCCCATCAAATTCAGGAAGAGTACTATATTGAATCTCCCTCTGAGGAATCTAGGGAGTTCGCGGTCATAGGTGTATGTAAGAAATGAGTTGAGAGTTAAATCTAGGTAGTCAGCCTCTAGACCTAGCTCTCAGTCAATTACTTACAGCAATTTTCCTCCTTTTGAGTTTTGTTTGTTTATTTTTCCACTGGGGCTCATATAGGCATGGCTTGTCTCAAACTCACTGTATATGTGAGGATAAGCTCGATCTTCTGATTGGCCTTTCACCCTTCCTTCCTTTCTAGTGTGAAAATTAGAAATATATGCAAATATACTTTTCTCTACTGCCTTCTACCCAGTTATTAGAGACAGAACCCATGTTCCATGCATGAAGTGCAACAGCTTTACTGAAACTCAAAGAAGGGCCTCATAATGATTTTCTAAAACAGGCAGGTACATGTATTATTTGACTCAGATTCAGTTTATCTTCTATTTTTCTATGTCCCTTGGGCTAAATGAAAGTTTTCAAGCAATTAAAAACAGCAAAAATATTAATTTTCTGGTATGTAATAATCTCATGCAATTAAAATATTTGAGTCTGTAAATAAAGCCTTTCTGGCACAAATCCACATTCAATAGTTTATGTGATGATATACTAGCAACTGTCCAGACCACCAAGCCTGTAAAATAATATCAAGTTTACTTCTCAATAAAGAGGGCAAAAATAATTATCAGCTATTATATTTATAAGAGATCTCTAGAGAAACAGAAAACAGTAGAATAGATATTATTAAAGAAGTATTTATTAGATTATCTTAAGAGAGAAGCCCTGATTAGTGTAAAAATGGCTGTCTTTATACAGTCATTTACAATCCTTTATACAGATATCTTTATAAGTGTAAATTCTTACCTAGAAGATCTTACAGATATTTGGGGTGGGTCTGACATTTCAGAAGTAACCAATTAACCTTCTTTCACAGAAAAGGTTTATCTCATGGATATTATAGATACAGTAGTCTCATACCGTTGTAGGTATTGAAGAAGCCAAAGCTAGAGTCACCTGAGAGATGGGTCTCTCAGCATGTCTCTAAGAGGATTTTCTGATAGCATGGGCAGAGTTGGAATGACCAGGCCAGTGTGGGTGGTACGCGTTTCCTTGGTTGAGATCCTGGACTACATGAAACAAGAAAGTGAGCTGATCACAACAAAATGCATTCATTGCTCTGCTACATGGCTAAAGTACAATTGGCTTTCCCTGTCTTGACTTCCAGACCATGAACTGTATCCTTGAACTGCAAGCCAAAACAAACTCTTTAACCCTTAACTTGCATTTTCTGGGTGTTTTTACAATAGCAACAGGGAAAAAGTATAAAAACAGAATTAAAATTCCTTCTTCAAACTTAAAAAAAAAAACCATACACTTACTAACTCCATCAATGAGGATACAATCTCATGACATAATCAGCTCCTAAAGCGCCTCCCCATCAATCACATTACATTGGAGTTTGTAAAGACTTCAATATAGGTTGGCCATATATACGTATATGTAAAGTATTTCATAGGAAGTGGGTGATACTATTTTGACTGTTTCTGAAAACTTTAGAAGGAAGCATCTAGCTGAGGAAGGCAGGTGACTGAAGTCAGGGCTTCTGTTACATCTTGTCTATGCCCTCTTCTTCTTTGTCCTCTCCTTCCCTTTTCCTCCCTTCATCCACAAAGAAACAAGCTTATGTGATGATGAACTGGACAAAGGAGAGCAACAGTGTGAGACAGGAAACAGAAACAAATAACACCTTTATGTTCTTTTTTTTTTAATTAGATATTTTCTTTATTTACATGTAAATTTTTCCTTTCCCAGGTTCCCCTCCAAACGAACAAACAAACAAAAACAACAAGAACAAACCCCTTTTGCCTCCCCGCTCCCCGTGCCTGCCACCCCACCCTCTCCTACTTATTGACCCTGGCATTCCCCTACACTGGGGCACAAAACCTTATCATCCTGAGTGAGGTAACCCAATCACAAAAGAACACACATGGTATGCATTCTCTGATAAGTGGTTATTAGCCCAGAAGTTTGGAATACAGGAAGAACGACCTACAAACCACCTTTATGCTCTTAGGCCAGCTGGCCTGGCACGTGTGGCCAAACCCCAGGTTGGTAGAGACCCTATAAACACACAGGGGGAGGTGCTGATACTAAGGTCTGGTTCGGTAATTGGTTCTTGATTTGGTCAATAATGGAGGCCAGGAACCAATTGTTGGGCAGAGGGATAGGTGAGACTTCCAGGTCCCAGGAGGAAACGAAGATGCAGGAAAAGAGAAGGGACTTTTCTGCCATGCTCAGGAACGAAGGGCATGCAACAATCATGTAATATCTTGGGAAACTAGAACCAGCAGTCTACCCACAAGTATGAGCTAGGGAGGTTAGCAGGGTCTAGATGATCCAGGCTAGCTGATAAGTTTAGGGCAGGGGATTCCGAGCCCGGCGATTACATTAGCCAGGCAAATTCTAAAGTAATAAAGCCAAGTGTGTGTTTTTATCCACAGATTCAAAGATCTTGGGCAAGGCTAGTAATGCAACCTCACGAGGAGCAAAAGGAGGTAGGAGAGAGAGAGAGAGAGAGAGAGAGAGAGAGAGAGAGAGAGAGAGAGGAGTTGGGTCTGTGCTGGTGGCTTGGCAAAACAAAGTTGGGAGGAGCATAATAGCAGACAGCAGCTCCAAGGTGGCAGCTCCCAGGGAAGTCTGTATTGTTCAAAAAATTATTGTTCATAATTTTTTAAAAAAATTATACACAACACAAACAAAAGAGTAGAAGGTACCCAAAGGTGCAGCTATAACACACACGCACACACACACACACACACACACACACACACACATACACACATACTCATGCACGCACAAGATGTGAAGAGGAGAAATTTAGAGAGAGACCTGTGTCATCTGTTCTAGTGGCCAAATATATGAAATGAAATAAAGTAAACCTGAACTGAACTCTTCAAAACTATGAACTGAATAAATTCTTCCTTTTTGAAAATTGCTTATGTCAGTATCTGAATTTGACTAAGAATGGCACAAAGGAAATTGGGGGGATGTCATGAGTGAAGCTATAATCCAACACTCTGTTTTCATAATATCCTAGAAGCTAATTGCCATGGATGGGTAAAGAACACCATTGAATATAATGAGTCATGATGTCAGATTTGGATGGATGGAAACACAGGACTTAGGGTATGCCATGAAAAGGGGAGTAACAAAGGACAAAATCGTGAACACATGCAGGATGGTGATGTAACAAGCACTTGGCCCAGGGATCATGATCCATCACGAAGACAGTCCTGCTTTGTGCTTGAGCACTGTGTTGTTGCCCTGATGAGCACTCAGAGCTACACTCACCACACAGAATAAGATGTTTATCAGATGGCAAATATTTAATTAGCAGGAAAAAATTGCTATGAAATTATAGAACTGAGTTTGAATGATGAGTCATTATTTGATAAACAGCTTTTATATAAGATAAGTGTTGCTTACATGCAAGATTTTTCTTTAAGTTATGTGTGTGTGCATGTGCATCTCTCTTTATCTCTCTCTCTCTCTCTCTCTCTCTCTCTCTCTCTCTCTCTCTCTGTGTGTGTGTGTGTGTGTGTGTGTATGCACGTATCTGTGTAACTTGCTAAGAGTGTTAGCATACTGCACAACTTATAAATTTGTCTTTTTGTGTGTATAGATGTTCGTGTGTAGGGGCCTGATAACAGGTATCAGTATTTGAATTGAGGGAGCAGAAGTTCTTGTCTTAGGACTTTCTGAATTCCTCCATAACTTAAGACTAGAAAAGACTAACAGATTCATGCAACTTGATCTCCAGGTGGTTGTAAGCCACCATATAGGTATTGGAACTGAACCTCGGTCTTCAGCAGAAGCAACCAGTTGAGAATTGAGCCATTTCTGCTGCTCTCTACGTAACAATTTTGCATATTTTCTTCTCATTTTTGTGTAATTTTTAATGGACTGACGATGAAAGAAGACTATTTACATTAATTATCACTTAGTTACTTTCCTATTTCTATGCCAAAACACTATGGAAAGTTAACTTACAAAAGACGGCATTTAAATGGGGTTAATATTTCCAAGGGTTCATGTCTATGATAGTGAAGCAATGTCATGACAGAATGAAGAGCTACACTTCAGACCTCAAACTGCAGGCAAGAAGGAGAGAAAATAATGGGAATGCCATCAATCTTATGACCTTCAAAGCCCACCCTCAGTGACTCACCAACTCTAGCAATGTCACACATACTAATCCTTCCCAAACAGTTCTATCAATTGGGGACCATGTATTCAAACATATCAGTCTGTGGGGGTCATTCTCATTCAAACCACCGCAGAATATATTTCCATGGATTGGGCTGCTATGCAGAGAATAAAACTTTTTAGTTAACCAAAGTAAAGTGTTCTCTTTTATAACTTTATAAGAATGGACAAATAGGTTGTGAATGAGACTTTTCTATTACCAATGAGCCTTTTCAAGATATATTTCTATGAAATTTGATCACGTAGTCCCCTTTTAAAAACTGCCTAAAAATGGACACATATTGGGCAAGGTTTCTAACTTTAATTTGTGGAAACACTATTAAAATGGAATATTATTGTGGAGAGCACCATACCATTTAACTCATGAATTAAATGATGCTAATACTATGCCATTTAATCCATAAAACCAGCAGTTAACTTAGGTCTCATTACACTTAGTTTGCATATACAGTGAATGAAGTCCAGAAGATTTTACAATTCTCTTAAAGGTCTGAGTGAACTCTTCCCAAAACTAAGACCTGTGAGACAATATGCAGCAAAGATATGTCCCTCGGCATTTCCTGTGGGTAGCACTAGCTTGGATACCAGGTCTATAACAATATTGCTTTAGGAGAGATGGAGAAATGATATCCCATCTTATAAATGAATTGTGCAGCTGTGGAGAAGGTCTTCGTGTATATGTCCATGTTACCTGGTCCCTAATCACAATTCTGTAGGAGTTATGTTAACTGAGGCAGGGTTTCCAGTTGGAGCCTGTTTGTATTTCCCTGTTTGAAACCTGGGAAACATTCTTAAGTGATGCTCCCTCTCTTTTTAAGCTCAGATCATGTTGTTTCAATGGCATATAAGACTTTTGAAGCTTGTTGTTATTAATCTCATGATACTATGAACTGATGAAAATAGCTCAGTGAGTAAAGGAACCTGCTTTCAAATCCCCTGCTGTCTCAATTAGAGCCCTGAGATCTACATTCCTGAGGGAGAAAGCTAGCAAATGTATGTAGTCTTCAGACCTCCATGTATATACCATAACATATTTAAATTATATTTCCACCCACTAAAACTTTAATGTAAATAAATAAAACACAATAGTTTAAATATAAAATTGAAGCAAGATTAAATTACATAAAACATTAGATATTAGGCCATATTTGTTCAAAATATGACAGAAGAATTATCTGGTAACTTTATGGATAACATCTCTAGTAGTCCAACATGTCAGCATTTACCCAAATGTTTGTATGACTGAGCCAAGGATTCTGAGACTTGGAGACTTTGGAGGGTTAATAAACACCTCCTTGAAAAATGACAACCTCTAATTTAAAGTAACATTAGTTCTAACACATGCGTCTTTCCAGATCTCCTTAGCCTCCCCTGAAGCCGCCCAGCTCACCTGAGAAGATGGGCACTGAATCTCAGCTTGCTGTGTGCTTAACAAAGACGTGTTTGCACTCAGGAAAAGCACCATGTTGAATGTGGTGGGAGGGAGGTGAATAGAAGCAGACAAGGAAAAGATCAGGGGAGTCCAAAGAGATTCTCAGTGGGTAAAGCTATTTTCCATGCAAGTGTCAGACTTGGCTAGTTGGCTTTTCAGACATAAGTAGATGACATGCAGGGTGCAGAAAGCCACTTAAAAACCTCAGGACTCAAGGGCAAACCAGACTGGAGAAAAATGAAATTGGAGAGCACTGTGTTCAAATGATGCCCTATTGAGCAAGTGAGGAAGGTGCTTCATGAATATTTCTGTTACTATATGTATAATATGCCACCCCCATACACTGTAAATAGATAAATGTATTAATTAAAGAAAACCATTAGGAATCATTACATCCTCTTGAAATTCTGGTAGTTCTTGTACGCAAAGCAGGATTAGAACTTTATCCTTGATGAGAAGTCTCCCAGAGTTTGTGTATGCAAAATTCCAGGCTCCCCAGGTCTAAGATTTTATTCCCAGAGAGACAAGCAATTCATTCCATGACATTTATCAAATCACTAAAATTTTCTCTATCTCAGTTTCTCCCTAATTAAAGTTATTTTAAATAATGCATGACCCCTGGCTAATTTGGAGTGAGCCACAAACACTTTCATATGTAATTACGAATAAAGTACTTTGAAATTTTTTATTGGATATTTTCTATATTTACGTTTCAAGTGTTATCCACTTCCCCTCCCCCCCCCAAAGAAAACCACTTTCCCATTCCTAATACCCCGGCTTCTAGTACGGTGTTCTCCCACACTCCAGCCCACTCCCACTCCTCAGCCATGCCCCTTCACATTCCCCTACACTGGGGCAGCAAGCCTTCACAGGACCAAGGTCCTCTTCTCCCATTGATGCTCAACAAGGCCATCCCATGCTATGCATGCAGCTGGAGCCATGGGCCCGTCCATGCGTACACTTGGTTGGTGGTTGAGTCCCTCCGAGCTCTGGAGCCTTTGTTTGGTTTATTTTGTCATTTTTTCCTACAGGGTTGCAAAACCCTTCAGCTCCTTCAGGCCTTTCCCTAACTCCTCCATTTGGGGAACCCATGCTCATGCTAATGGTTGGCTTGTGAGTACCCACCTCCTTATTTGTCAGGCACTGACAGAGACTCTCATGAGGCAGCTATATCAGACTCCTGTCACTATGCTCTTCGTGGCATCCAAAATAGTGTCTGTGTTTGGTGACTGTATATAGGATGGATCCTCAGATGGGGAGTCTCTGAATGGCTTTTCCTTCAGTCTCTATTACACAGTTTGTCTCTGTATTTCCTCCTGTGAGTATTTTGTTTCCCCTTCTAAGAAGGACCGAAGCACTCACACTTTGGTCTTCCTTCTTGAGCTTCCTGTGGTATATGAATTGTATTTTGGGTATTCCAAACTTTGGGGCTATTATCCACTTATCAGTGGATGCATACCATGAGAGTTCTTTGTGATTGGGTTACTTCACTCAGGATGCTATTTTCTAGTTCCATGCATTTGTCTAAGAATTTCACGAATTCATTGTTCTTAATAGCTGAGTAGTACTCCATTGTGTAAATGTACCATATTTTCTGGCATTGAATCCTATTACAGATGGTTGTGAGCCAGTGTATGGTTGTTAGGAATTGAAATCAGGACCTCTGGAAGAGCAGTCAGTGCTCTTAACCTCTGAGCCATCTCTCCAGTCCCCATTTGTTGATTCTTGTTCTTAGGGCACAAGCCATTGGTTTGCTATTCAGGAAAATTTTTCCTGTGCCAATGTGTTTGAGGCTCATCCCCACTTTCTCTTCTATTAATTTCAGTATTATCTACTTTTATGTGGAGGTCCTTAATCCACTTGGAGTTTTGCTTGGTACAAGGAGGTAAGAATGCTTCCATTTACATTCTTCTACATACTGACCTCCAGTTGAACCAGCACCATTTGTTGAAAATGCTGTCACTGTTCCATCAAGTTACCATAGGTGTGAGGGTTCATTTCTTGGTCTTCAGTTCTATTCCACTGATTTTCCTGCCTGTCTCTGTATCAATGCCATTCAGTTTTTAATCACTATTGCTCCGTAATACAGTTTGAGGACAGGGATGGTGATTACCACAGAAGTTCTTTTATTGTTGAGAATAGTTTTCGCTGTTTTGGGTTTTTGGTTATTCCAAACGTATTTGAGAATTGTTTTTTCTAACTCTATGAAGAATCGAGTTAGAATTTTGATGAGGATTGCATTGAACCTGTAGATTGCTTTCTTGAAGATGGCCATTTGTACTATATTAATCCTGCCAATCTGTGAGCATTGGAGTTCCTTCCATCTTCTGGGATCTTCAATTTCTTTCTTCAGAGACTTGAAGACTTGTTATACAGATCTTTCACTTGTTTGGGTAGGATCACATCAAAGTATTATCTATTATTTGTGGCTATTGTAAATGGTATCATTTTCCTAATTTCATTCCCAGGCTGTTTATTCTTTGAGCACAGGAAGGATACTGATATGCTTGAGTTAACTTTATATCCAGCCACGTTGCTGAAGTTGTTTTTTCAGGTTTAGGAGTTATCTGTTGGAATTTTTCGGGTATACTATCGTATCATATGCAAATAGTCATATTTTGACTTCTCCAGCCAGGACTGTAACCCTCCCCCAAGGTAAGAGCTGGTTCTCTCAGACCTTACCTTGCCACAAATAGCCACATCTTTCTCCAAGGTCCTGCTAATAGCCACACCTCTCTCCAAGTTCCTGTTACAGCGGAACTACTTCCTCCAGAGAGAGAAGATGAAGATGCTGATTGGGTCGAGAGATGCTGATGTACTGGGGGAGGGGTTTCTTCCTGCCTGTTTGCTAGAGAATAGAAGATACTTGGCTGATTGAAAGCATAACCATGGCTCGGTCCCATTTTTTTTATCTCCCCTCCCCATCCGACTCCCTTAATTTCTGTTCAGGCTCCTACCTCTCTTCCAGAAAACCCGTTCATATTTAGCAGCAGGTAGCAACAACTTTCTAATTTGTATCCCTGTGACCTCCTTTGGTTGTCTAATTGCTCAGGCCAGGGCTTCAAGTACTATATTGAATAGATAGGGAAAGAATGGACAACCTTGTCTAGTCTCTGATTTAGGGGAATTGCTTCAAGTTTATCTCCATTTAGTTTAATGTTGGCTATTGGTTGGCTGAATATTGCTTTTACTATGTTTATGTACGTGCCTTGAATTCCAGATCTTTCCAACACTTTGATCATGAAGGGGTGTGAATTTTGTCAAATGCTTTTTCAGCATTAAATGAGATGATCTTGTGGGTTTTTTTTTTTTTTTTCATTTGAGTTGGTTTATATAATGGATTATGTTAATGGATTTCTGTGTACTGAACCATCCCAGCATCCCTGGGATGAAACGTCTTAGATCATGATGGATAATTATTTTGATGAGTTCTTGTATTCGAGAATTTTATTGAGTATCTTTTGCACAGAAATTCACAAGGAAAATTGGTCAGAAATGGTCATTTCATTGCTGGGTCTTCGTGTGGTTTAGGAATAAGCGTAATTGTGGCTTCATAGAATGATTGGGTAGTGTTCCTTCTGTTTCTATTTTGTGTAATAGTTTAAAGAGTATTGGTATTAGGTCTACTTTGAATATCTGATAGAATTCTGTACTAAAATCATCTGGTCCCGGGCTTTGTTGTTGTTGTTGTTGTTGTTGTTGTTGTTGTTGTTGTTGCTGTTGTTGTTGGAAGACTTTTAATAACTGCTTCTATCGCTTTAGGTGTTAAGGAACTATTTTGATGGTTTATCTGATCCTGATAACCTTAAAACCTGGTATCTACCTAGAAAATTGTTCATTTAATTAACATATTCCAGTTTTGTTGAGTATAGGCTTTTGTAATAGGATATGGTGATTTTTTTTTTTTAATCACTTCTGTTTCTGTTGTTATATCTCCCTTTTCATTTCTGATTTTGTTAATTTGGATAGTGTCTCTTTGCTCTCTGGTTATTTTTGCTAAGGGTTTATCTATTTTGTTAATTTTCCCAAAGAACCAGCCCCTAGATTTTTTTTTTCTTTTTGATTCTTTGTACAGTTCTTTTTGTTTCTTCTTGGCTGGTATCAGCCTTATTTCCTGTTGTCTACTCCTCTTGGATGTATTTGCTCCTTATTATTCTAGAGCTTTCAGGTGTGCTGTCAGGATGCTAGTGTATGTTCTCTCCGGTTTCTTTTTGGAAAACTTCTAAGAGTTTTCTTCTCAGCAGTGCTTTGATTTTGTTCCATAAGTTTGGTATGATGTGACTTCATTTTTATTAAAATCTAAAAAGTTTTTAATTTCTTTATTTCTTCCTTGACCAAGTTATTATTGAGTAGAACATTGGTCTTCTTCCATGTGTATGCAGGCTTTCCATCATTTTTGTTGTTACTGAAGACCAGCCTTAGTCAGTGGTGAACTGGTAGGATGAACAAAATTATTTCAATGTTCTTGTATCTGTTGAGGTCTGTTTTGTGACCACTTATATGGTCAATTTTGGAGAAGGTAACATGAGGTGCTGAGAAGAATATATATTCTTTTACTTTAGGATGAAATCTCCTGTAGATATCTGCTAATTCCAATTGGTTCATAACTTATGTTAGTTTCACTGTGTCTCTGTTTAGTTAGTATTTCCATAATCTGTTCATTGCAGAGAGTAGGGTGTTGAAGTTTCCCACTCTTACTGTGTGAGGAGCAATGTGTGCTTTGAGCTTTAGTAAAATTTCTTTTATGAATGTGGGTGACTTTGCATTTAGAGCATGATGAGAATTGAGAATTCCTCTTGGTAGATTTTTCCTTTAATTTGTAAGAAGTGTCCTTCCTTTTGTTTTTTGATAACTTTTGGTTGAAAGTTGATTTTCTTTGGTATTAGAATGGCTACTCCAGCTTGTTTCTTGGAACCATTTGTTTGGAAAAAAATTTCAGCCTTTTACTACGAGGTAGTGTCTGTCTCTGTCACTGAGGTGCATTTCCTTTATTCAGCAAAATGCTGGGTCCTGTTTACATATCCAGTCTATTAGTCCATGTCTTTTTACTGGGGAATTGAGTTGCTTGATGTTAAGAGATATTAAGGAAAAGTGATTTTTGCTTCCTGGTATTTTTGTTGTTACAGGTGGGATTATGTTTTTGTGGCTATCTGCTTTTGGGTTTATTAAAAGAAGACTATTTCTTGCTTTTTTGTAGGGTGTAGTTTCCTTCCTTGTGTTGGTGTTTTCCATCTATTATCTTTTGTAGGGCTGGATTTGTGGAAAGATATTGTGTAAATTTGGTTTTGTCATGGAATAGCTTGTTTTCTCCATCAATGGTAATTGAGAGGTTTGCTGGGTATAGTAGCCTGGGCTGGCATTTGTGTTCTCTTAGGGTCTGTGTGACATATGCCCAGGATCTTCTGGCTGTTATAGTCTCTGGTGAGAAGTCTGGTATAATTCTGAGAGGTTTGTCTATATATGTCACTTGACTTTTTTCCCTTACTGCTTTTAATATTCTCTCTTCATTTTGTTCATTTGGTGTTTTAATTATTAAGTGACAGGAGGAATTTCTTTTCTTGTCCAGTCTATTTAGAGATCTGTAGACTTATATGTTTATAAGCATCTCTTTCTTTAGGTTAGAGAAATTTTCTTCTATAATTTTGTTGAAGATATTTACTGGCCCTTTAAATTGTGAATCTTCACTCTCTTCCATACCTATTTTCCTTAGGTTTGGTATTCTCATTGTGTACTGGATTTCCTAGATGTTTTGGGTTAGGAGATTTTTGCAATTTTCATTGTCTTTGACTGTTGTGTCACTACTTTCTATGGTATCTTCTGCCCCTGAGATTCTCTCTTCTATCTCTTTTATTCTGTTGGTGATGCTTGCATCTATGACTTCTGATCTCTTTCCTAGGTTTTCTATCTCCAGGGTTGTTTCTCTTTATGATTTCTTTATTGTTTCTATATCCATTTTTTTGAGCATGAATGATTTTGTTCAATTCCTTCAGCTGTTTGGTTGTGTTTTTCTATAATTTTTAAGGGATTTTTATGTTTCCTTTTTAAGGGCTTCTATCTGTTTACCTGTGTTCTCCTGTATTTTTTAAGGGAGTTATTTATGTATTTCTTACAGTCCTCTATCATCATCATGAGATGTGATTTTAAATGAGAGTCTTGTTCTTTTGTTGTGTTGGGGTATCCATGGCTTGCTGTGGTGTGAGACCTGCATTCTGATGATGCCAAGTAACCTTGTTTTCTGTTCCTTATATTCTTGTGTTTGCCTCTCAGCTTCTGGTTATCTCTAGTGCTACCTGTTCTTGTTGTATCTGACTGTTACCTGTCCCTCATGTGATCTTGGTTGTGTCAGAACTCAGAGTCCAGATTTCTCTGTGTTCCTATGATTCTGTGATTCTGTGACCCTGAGAACTTGCTTGTATCAGAGCTCCTGGAAGTCAAGCTGCCTCTGGGATCCTGAAATCCTGGTGAGACCAAGATCCTGAGATCCTGTGATCCTGGTAGTGTTAGATCACCAGGAACTAGAGCTTCCTTTGGGTGTTGTGAGGTTAGGTGTGGAGCCAGAGCCCAAGATCTTTTCAGAGTACTGACTCAGACAGGAAGGAACCTATGCTACTGGCTGGGGAAGAGTTCCTATGTCCCTGGATCCCAGGTCTCCCAGTTACTCCAGATGTTGGGGCAGATGTGATGGCCTCCTAGCCTGTGATCCTCAGTGGTACCTGGGAGGCAAACTTTCTCTGTGCTTTGTGAGACTGGGTGTGGTGCCAACGTCCAAAGTCCGCTCAGGTCCTGAAATACTTTGAGTGAAATATAATATTAAAAATATGGCTATACTTCCAATATCTCTAAATGGCAGATTAAAATAAGAAAAACACTGTCTGAGGAGAAAATGTATCTGATGAGATGCATACATATTATTGAGGAAAAAAAGCCTTCCTGCCTTTTCTTCAAGCATCTAAAAACCTTGTTAGTTTGGTGTGAAGTGCCTGAGACTCAGGTTTGCACATTGTGTTAGTGTCATAAGTAGACGGCAATTTTACCAAACTGGAAGAGAGAATGCATTATGATGATATTAAACCAGGGTTCTAGGCAAAATATAGGAACCTAAACATGTGTCTGATCTCTAAAGAAACAGCAAACACAATTTTACACAATTACATCTTGGATAATTTTATATACCTTTTTTATTTGGAAAAAAACCTTACTGTCAGTATTCTAGGATTAGAATATCATGTTATTGAACACATACTGATAATAAAATGGTTGCTATGGTGAAGCCAACTAATGTTCCTATATATAACTGCATACTTACCTCAGTCTTTGTGGGATATGAACAACTCAAACCTTCTTAACAGAAATTCTTAATATAATACACTATTTATGTTGCATATTAAAACTTTAGATATGTTCATCTTATCATCTGTGATTTTATATCCTTTAATGTACCCATTCCCTTTCCTCTTTCCTTTCCTTATAAATAAGTCTATTTCTTTTTAGGGATGTCTCCCTCTGTCCTTTCCTTCTCTTTTCCCTTTCTCTCTCTCTTTCTTTCTCTCTCTCTCTCTCTCTCTCTCTCTCTCTCTCTCTCTCTCTCTCT
>JADRCD010220633.1:0-12352 GCA_019843815.1 Montemys delectorum | reverse complement strand
TCTCTCTCTCTCTCTCTCTCTCTCTCTCTCTCTCTCTCTCTCTCTCTGTGTGTGTGTGTCTGTATGTGTGTGTTTGTGTGTTTGAGGTAGAGTGCCCATGTAGTGGTCAGAGGACTATTTTGTGGAATCAGTTCTATCCTACTAGTATATAAGTTCTAGGATGAAACTCATGTCACCAGATTATATAGCAGCTGCCTTTATCTCCTAAGATACATCCCAAACCCCTAAAAGAATTTTTTTGATACACTAATATATGGTATTACTTAGATAAGATCTAAATGTACCTGGATGCTACTTGTTTGTATTTAGTAAATATTCCAACAATGTTCTACAATTCTACTTACTTAACTACCTTGATTATTCCTCTATGGAAATTAATGAATGTCTGAAATAATTAAAATGTTTATTTACATCTGGTATATAAAATTATAGCACATACATGGGCAATGGAATATTGATTTCTGGGATTTGAGTCTCTTGATAGAGTTAGAATTGCTATGGTTCTCAGAACACTGCAAGCACATTAAGTAGACAGTATAGGAACTTAATGAAACTCACAGAATTTAGGGTACCCTAGGCGTTGTTTTAACAATGCATTTCTGTATGATTGCTGGAGATGATGGTGCAAGCATATGATTCCAGTAACTCAGGGGACTTGCCAGAAGGATTTTGAATTCTAGGCCAGCCTGAACGACATAACAAGACACTGTTTCAAAATAAATATATAAAATATATAAAGTAGAAACATGAAATAAAAGTAATCTAATAACATATTTACAATGAATTATAATTAGTTACCATGTAAATTTTATATGGTACATTCTAAGCTAATTAACTAAGTTTCTTAATTCCATTTTAATTTTTTCCTTTTTTTAATAATAGATTCATTTCTCATATAATATATCCTGGTTAGAGTTTACCCTCTGTCTACTCTCCCAGTTTTCCCATTTTTCCTCCCATCTAGATCAAGTACTTCTTTTCTCTCATTAGAAAAGAATAGACTTCTAAGCAATAATAGTAAAAAAAAATACCAATATAAAATATAATAAGATAAAACAAAAATTTTGACATTGAAATTTTATAAGACAAACCAACATAAAGACAAGAACACGACTGCTTGCATACTTGGGAATCTCATAAAAATATTGTAGTTTATTGATTCTCAGCAGGCAAACTTATATTCTTGCCATACCTTTTACTGAAGGAATCTTTGTTTGAGGGTGTTGCTATTGATGATGGCTTGTTCTACTAATTCCATATCAAGTTATTTGCTCAAGAATCCACAAAATATTCTATTACAGATGCAGTATCCTCACTGAAGTGTCTTTCTTGCTGCAGGTTATTGCCATGGGAAAGAATCATAAAGGAAATCAAGTCCAGTTAGAACAGGAAATATGACCAGACTTTTCAAATGCATGTGAGTAGTCATCATACAAATAAAAAGGAGATGGGAAGAAATCAAGGGAAAAGAACACTTGCCAGAACCTTGAAATGTGAAACAGAACCTATGGCTGCTATCAAATAACGGGAGTCAAAATGAGATAACCTTAAAAACTAACCTTGAGCAAATTCTCAGTCATCTCCTACAGTCTGTTTGCAAGATTAGAATTAGAATGTGAGCATAGAGCACTGTCTCCCTGCCAGGCGCTCTGCCACTTCACAGGGTCAGTAATCTCACTGGCTTCAGGGGGCAGGCTCTCTCCCATTGCACCTGTTCAAGTATTTGTTTACTTGAAATTCAACGAAAAATATTTTTAAATGAAAAAAAAACATAATTGTGACTCTAAGTTTCAAGCACTATTTATATATGCCAATTGAATATCATACTTAACTTTGTCTATATTCTACTTTTTTTTAAAAAACATTCATTACATTTCTTGATTTGCATTGTGTTTGGGCACGTATGTAGACATATGCCATGCTACACTTATGGAGGACAAGGGAAAATTGGTGAAATTGGTTCTATCTTTTTGAATTTACATGGGTCTAGGGGATTGAATTCAGACCTTCGTGCTTGATGGCAAACACTTTTCCATTAGGAACATCTTGGCATCCCTCTATCTTATATTTTATCACACTGTCTGTTATTTCCAAGTATTACTGAAATTATGAAAGTATAAATGCTTGTCAAATCACAAACATGCTAAGGAAAATATTATTTTAGTTCAGAATGAGTATTCAGTTTATACTAAGTTCTCTCTCTCTTTCTCTGTACATGTGCTGTATACATACATTATGTATGCACGTATACATGTATGCACGTATGTATGTATGTATGTAAGTATGTATGTATGTATGTATGTATGTATGTATGTATATATGTATGTATATACATGAGGAAGCCAGAGGCTGAAACTGACTTTCTTCCATGGCTGTTTTACATTATTTTATGAGTCAGGAAGTCTCAGTGAACATGAAGCTCACAAACTCAGCTAGACTCCTTTGTTGGCAACTGGCTAGAATCAGCCTTACTCCACCTCCCTAGTACTGGAATGACAGGTTCAAACCACTGTGCTGTCTCCCCAGCAAGGATGAGTCTTCTTGTTCTTATCACATTCAATTTCCAGAACAAACTACTGCATTAGGTTTCATCACTCTCAATCTGGGTAGGAGAGCAGAATGCATCAAAGAATTCAGAAAACCTATTTAGCAGAGAACAGATGCTTAGGCAGGTGAAGACCAATAGGTGCTGCAGCTGAATGCTTGGCTCTGCCTCTCTTATGGAGCAGGGTCCTTGTTCCCTGTTTGCAACACTTGTGCTCAGAGATATTTCCTCAATGGAGATTTTTGATTTTCTTTGCTCAACACTGAGATAGGTCATCTGACATGGTTGGTTTCCTAAACAAACTTCATTCACCAGGAGATAAACTCTTAAACTGAAAAACAGCATTACAGATCTTGACAGGCAAGTGCTCTTAATACACATAATAATAAACCTCAAAACCTATTGCTCTTACTCTGTCCCAGAGCTACCATGAAGCATCCTAATGGGTGGAAGAGTAGAGGACCAGTACTGTCCTCCATACCAGGGGCTGGAAGGAAAATCAATGAGTCTTGCTCTAGTGTTGGTGTTAATTTCAAGCTCTATTAAATACATAAAATATTCAGTGTACAATATCTTATTCAGACCAAAATTATGACTCTGCTAACTGCTTTGCTAACAGTGAGTAAATTAGCCCTTGCTATGTAATTTCCTCTGTCATTAGAGAGAAAAGAAAGCCTTTAGCTCTACCTCCAGCCTTCCCAGAGACCTTAGGTTTTCTGGCTTGGCTTTTCTTCATTCCTTCTTCTTAAAAAAGCTGTACCACCTCCCCTAGTAACTCAAGCCCATTGCTACTAATTAACCTGTGTTTGGCCTCACTAGTGAACTCCCACAGACTCAAATTTTGCCTCCACCTCAATGGCTATCTCATGTTCATGTTTATTTGTCTCAATGTACTATTGTTCACAAAGTAAAGATTATTCAGTGTGCTCCTACTATATAGCCCTGGGCTTTTATTGGTTGAGAAGTGTTTATTTATTTATATTTTTTTTTGACTGCTTCTTTTTCCTTACAGGTTGCAGGACTGTTCAGAGAGTTTACCTGATCTTGATTTAACTTTGGTACGTGGTGCATGTCTAGAAAAATCAACCATTTTCCAGTTTTGTTAAGTATAGGCTTTTGTAAAAATATATGGTGATTTTTTTAATTTCCTCAGGTTCTAATTTTATATCTCCATTTTCATTTTTGATTTTGTAATTTAGGTGCTGTCTCTGTGTCCTTTAGTTAGTTTGGCAAATGGTTTATCCATCTTATTGATTTTTCTCAAAGAATCAAATGTTAGTTTTGTAGATTCTATGTATTCTTCCCTTTGTTTCTAACTGTTTGATTTCAGCCCTGAGCTTAGCCATTTCCTGCCATGCATTCCTCTTTGGTGTGTTTTTGTCTTTTTGATCTTGAGATTTCAGGTGTGCTGTTAAGTTGGTAGTATAGCATCTCTCCAACTTTTTTATGAAGGAACTTAGTGCTATGAATTTTTCTTTTACCACTGATTTCATTATATCCAATTGGTTTGGAGATATTGTGCCATTCTTTTCATTGAAATCTAGAAAGTCTTCAATTTCTTCCTTTTTTTCTTTTTTCTTTTTTTGTATGTATGTGATCAAGTTATCCTTGAGTAGAGAGTTATTTAATTTCCATGAGTATGTGGAATTTCTGTAGTTACTGTTGATATTGAAGTCCATCCGTAGTCCATGGTGATCTAACAGAATGTTTGGATTATTTCAGTCTTCGTGTATCTGTTGTATTCCTTTGTTTTGGGGTGGAATGTTTTGTGGACATCTTTTAGATTCATTTGGTTTACAAGTTACGTAAATTTCACTGTGTGTCTGTTTAGTTTCTGCTTCAAAGACCTATTTATTTATGAGAGGGTGGTGTTGACCTCCTCCATTCCAACTGTGTGGTTTTCAATGCGTGTCTGATCTTTAGTAAAGTATATTTTATGAATGTGGCCGTCCTGGCATTTGGGGCATAAATGTTCAGAATTGATATTTCATTCTGGTGGATTTCTCCTTTGATGCATATAAAGTATCCTTTGTCATCTGTTTTGATTATTTTTGGTTGAAAATCTCATTTCTTCGATATTAGAATGGCAGCTCCTGTTTGTTTTGTCAGACCCTTTGCTTGCAAAACATTTTTTGGACCTTTAATCAGAGGTAGTGTCTTTGAGCTGATGTGTGCTTCTTGTACGCAGCACAATAATGGATAATGTTTGTGTATCTAGACTATTAGCCTATGTCTTTTTATTGATGTTGAGAGATATTAAGGGCAAATGATTGTTAGGTTTTGTTATTTTTGTATTGGGAGTGTGTATCATGTGTGAATTCTATATTGGGTTTGTCCTGTGATGATTAATTGCTTGTGTTTTCTTGGGTGTAGTTAGATTTCTTGTAATGGATATTTCCTTCTAGTATCTTCTGTAGTGTTGGTTTAGTAGAAAGATATTGTTTAAATTTGGTCTTCTCATGGAATATCTTGACTTCTCTACCTATGGTGACTGAGAATTTTTCTGGGTATAGTTGTCTCAGCTGGCATTTGTGGTCCCTTAGAATTTGTAGCACATCTGTTCAGAATCTTCTGGCTTTAAGATTCTCTTTTAAGAAGTCATGTGTAATTCTGATAGGTCTGCTTTTATGTTACTTGGCCTTCTTCTCTTACAGCTTTTACTAATCTTTCTTTGTTCTGTTCATTTAGTATTTTGAATATTATGGGGCAAGTATGTTTCGTTTCTTGTGGTCCAATCTATTTGGTGTTCTGTAAGATTCTTGTACGTTTATAACCATCTCTTTCTTTAGGTTAGGGAAGTTTTCTTCTAATATTTTCTTGGAGATGTTTTCTGACCTTTTTAACTGGACTTCTCATCCTCTTCTATTCCCATTGTTCTTAGGTTTGTTTTTTTCTTTTTGTCCCAAATTTCCTGGGTGTTTTAGATTAGGAACTTTTTACATTTTGTATTCTCTTTGACGGATGTGTTGATATCATCTATGGTATCTTCTATGCCTGAGATTCTCTCTTCCATCTCTTGTATCCTGTTGATAATGCTTGCATATGTATCTCCTGATTCCTTTCCTAAGGATTTTATCTCCATGTTTGTCCCCATTTGTAATTTCTTTATTGTTTCTCTTTCCATTTTCAATGTTGGACTATTTTATTGGATTCCTTTATCTGTTCGACTGTATTTTCCTATATTTCTTTAAGTTTTTATTTGTTTCATCTTTAAGGGCTTCTATCTGTTTACTGTCTTTTTTCCTGTATTTCTTTAATGATGTTACTTATATCCTTCTTAAAGTTATCTATCACATTCGTGAGTTGGGATTTTTGGTCAGAATCTTTTTCTTCAGGTTTGATATGGTAGCCAGGGCTTGCTGTGTTAGAAATGGATTCTGATGTTGTCAAATTACTTTGCATTCTCTTGCTATGATTTTGTGCTTTCTTTTTGCCATATGGTTATTTCTGGTGTTAACTTGCTGGGGCATCTCTGATCTCTGGGAGCAGGCTGTATTGTAGGTAGGATGAGCTGTGTGATCTGGGTTAGAACAGGCCTCCTGGGAGGCAGCCTGGCTTTGGGGTCTGAAGGCAGGCAGGTAAATCTACAGGTTCAGGTGGAGGTGAAGACTGGAAGGAAGATGGAGCCCAGACAGAGTAGAATAGATCCAATGTCTTCTGAGCTCCCAGGTGGTCCCAGATGGTGTGGGTATTAGGGCAGGTTTCTCACCTGTGTTCTTGCTTATGGAAGACCTCCTTGGAGAGAGGTAACTTGTAGGGTCCATGAGTAGGAGAAAGCAGTCATACAGATCTGATACCAGTTCAGGTAATGGTACAGATCAGAAGGAAGATGGGACTTAGGTAGAGTGGGATAGATGGGTGGGGGAAGGAACACTAACTTGAATTATTCAAGATTTTAGGTCTCATGGAGGGTAGGGAGGAGCAGTGGGAGAATGGATATTCCCCTTGGATAGCAGGCCTCTCAGAGAAGCTTGGCTTGGCCCAGAGGGCTCAGAGAGCAGGCAAGATGGGTGACCTGTATGGTTTGGGAGTCTGATGGAAGTAGAAAAGATATTACTAGACAGTAGAGATGGGGTTATAAGTTTGCACTCTTAAAGCTACCAAATATTATTCTATTTATTTATTTATTTATTTACTCATTTACTTATTTATTCACTTTATATCCCAATTGCAATCCCGTAGGGTCTTACACAACCTCTCTGTCATATCCTTGCCCTTTTCCTCTCAGAAGGGGATGGTCAATTGCTAGTGGGGGTGCAAACTTTTACAACCACTCTAGAAATCAATGTGACAGTTTATCAGAAAATTGGGAATAGCTTTGCCTCAATATCTCTCATTAGAATACACCCCAAAGATACTTTACGAGACCACAAGGACACTTGCTTAACTGTATTCATGGGAGCTTCATTTGTAATAGCCAGAAACTAGAAACAATCCAGATGCCTCTCAAATGAAGAATGGATAAAGAAAATGTTGTTCAATTACATAGTGGAATGCTACTCAGTTATGAAATCAAAGACATCATGAAATTTGCAGGCTAAGTCATAGAACTAGAAAACGTCATCTGAGTGAAGTAACCCAGATGCAAAATGTCATTCCTGATATGTCCTCATTCATAAGTAGATATTATCCATAAAGTATAGGATAACCACTCTACACTCTACAAACCTGAAGAAGCTAAACAAGAAAGACCCAAGGGAGGATGCTTGAATCTCACTTAGAAGGGGAAATAAAATAGATATAAGAGGCATATGGTGGGAGGGAAGTGGGTCAGAGAGGGGATGGGGAGGAGAGTGAGGGAGGAGTTATGATCAAATATGTGTAGAAACAGAACAGAGAGCCAGCGGGCCAGAAGAATGAATGAAAATCAGTGCCTAGCTGGGGTACAGGAACTGGGGAGGGGGCATCTGAAGGATATACCAGAGACCTGTGAAATGGAAGGCTCCATGTTTATGGGATAACTTTAGCTGAGACTCCTAACAGTAGGGATATGGAAACTTAAGTGGCCACCTCCTGCAGCCAGGCAGGATCCCCAGTGGAAGTCTAAAAGCACCAATATACCCACAAAACTTTTGACCCAAACTTTGTCATGTCTGTAAGAAATGCAGAGACAAAGAAGCAGCAGAGACTAAGGGAATCGCCAGCCAATCACTGGCCTAACTTGAGACATATTGCATGGGCACATACAAGTCCTTGACACTACTAATGATACTATGCTATGCTTACAGACAGGAGCCTAGCATAGCTGTCCACTGAAAGGCTCCACCGAGGAGCTGGCTGAAACAGATGAAGATACTCATTACCAACCATAGGAGGGAGCCCAGTCAGTATTATAGAAGAGTTGGGGGAAGGATTGGAGGAACTGGCAGGGGAAGGAACTCACAAGAATATCCACAGTGACAAATAATTTGCACACTTGGGACATCTCAGAGACAGAATCACCAACCAAAGAGCACACATAGGCTGGGCCTAGGTACCCTCTTTCCCACATATATATAGCAGATGTGCATCTCCACCTTCATATTGATATTCCGTCATATAGCATAGGAGTAGTCACTAAAGCTGTTGCATATCTCTGTATCCTCTTCCTCCAACTGAGCTGGCTTGTCGGTCCTAGCCCTGTGAGGACTTGATGTGCTAGGGTCAGAGTATACTCAGAGTGGCCTCCAACCTCTCAGAGGATAAAGGGAAGAGGGAATGGGGCAGTGACTGTGTCAGAGGAGACCAAGAGGGGATGCATCAATCATGATACCCACTAAATGTTAATTTCTACTAGATGCTAATTAACTGTCCAGAAAATGATGAGGTGGCTCATATACAGATCATTCTGTAAAGACCACCGAGTTGATTTCTTTGTGTAGGTATGGTGTGGGTGCTT
Organism: Montemys delectorum; assembly: GCA_019843815.1. Classification (NCBI taxonomy): domain Eukaryota; kingdom Metazoa; phylum Chordata; class Mammalia; order Rodentia; family Muridae; genus Montemys; species Montemys delectorum. The sequence goes on along the minus strand of JADRCD010220633.1, from coordinate 3,929 downwards.
GCTTGTTGGCATGTGTGCCATTTGGTATGTATGTGACCATATGCAGGTAGATCTCAAATGTCTACACTGGAAGGCTTTGTTACTCACTCTCTACCATATTCTTTTTTATTCAGACCTTTTTATTAGACCTGAACTTTGCCATTTGTCTAGACTAAATAGCCCTTGAGACACAAGGAAGTGCCTGTCTCCACTTCCTCTGGATTGGGATTATAGTGGCATACCACTATAGCCAACTTTTTAAATATGGCTAATAGATGGTGAAATACAGGTCCTCAGACTTGTATGAGAAGTGCTTCGCTCAATGAAAGACCTCTGCAGCCACCTGTGCTTTATTAAAATGCCAAGTTTAGTCAACAAAGTCAGTAATTTAAAATACTACTTCATAGATTTAATTATTTCCATGGCTCCACTAAAATTTTCTCACTGCATGTTTGTTTTAACTGATTTCTTTGAAAGGATATTATGGGGCTGGGGAGATGGTTCAGCCAGTAAAGTTTCCCATGCAAACATGAAGACCTGAGTTTGATTCTTAGAACTTCTGTAAAGAAGCTAGGTACATTGCTGTGCTTAGAATCTCAGCAGTGTAGAGACAGGCATATCCAGTGGCCTCACATCCTGCCAACCATACCTACTAAGGAGGTCCATGCAAATGTATCAACAAATGTTGTAGATAATGCCTGAGGGCTAAGCTGAAGGCTGACTTTCATTTACACTTGCTCATGGTCAAGCACATTCACATAATTTCCTATCTGTTCTCCTTAAAACACCCCTCATAGCCATATACAACATATCTGTTTTTACTCTTGGACATTATGACACATTTAGTCTCATCATACACTGTAGTGAGGATTGTAGTTTCTTTGAAAAACAGAAATACTATGGAAACACGTTGTTTTAATCCCAAGTGTTGGATATGAGACAGCAGCATCTTGTCCTGTAGTGGCTATTCCTGGTTGTCAACTTGACTACGTCTGAAATGAATTACAATCCAGAATTAGAAGGCTCACCTGTGGCCCTAATCTGGAGGCTGAGAGATACAAGTTTCTGACCTGAATCTTGGCATAGAGACCTTGAGGAATAGTGGCTACGAATCCCACAGGATTAACATAGAAAGCTCTATGAGTTCAAGGTCATCCGGGGTTAAAGGTGTGGTGGCACACACCTTTAACCTGGGCCACACTTTTTGCTGGAGACGTATATAAGGACATTGAAAGAAGGAAAGCACTCTCTGCTTCGCCTGCATGCCTTGTGGGACTGAGCAACTGCTGGATCCTTGGACTTCCATTCACAGCTGCTGCCGCGACTGTTGTTGGGAGTTGATTGTTGGGAGTTGGACTACAAACTATAAGTCATCAATAAATCCCTTTACTACATAGAGACTAAGTTCTGTGACTCTAGAAGAACCCTAACTAAGACACACGTTGTTTTAATCCCAAGTGTTGGATATGAGGCAGCAGCATCTTGTCCATAGCAGCTGTGATTTTCCTTGAGCTCTAGCAAGGGAAATCTTGCCAGCTGCAGGTAACTTCTGGAATTGTGTGAAGTTTGGAATGTTGGGGACTTTTTGGAGGGTATTTAAAATGCTAGAAACCTTGAGGAAGGGTTGTTATGTGGGTTATTGGTTGTTTGTTATTGGCAGTTGTGTTTTGCTAAGTAGTTATGCTTAAAGACAGAACAACCAGAAAAAAAATAGATATTCTGACATTGATGATCAAATTTGCTCTAATGATCTTGATGCCTCTAATCAGCAGAAGGAAGTCTAACACTAATATCACCCCCTTTCCCCTCTAACCTTTTTTTGTCTCTCCTACCTAGTGTTAGAGGATTGAAAGAGTGGGAAAAGAGTGAGGAAGTGTGGAAGAAAAAAGATCCCACAAAGTAGCTAATGCTGGCTACAATACCTCATATATTTATTTCGGACATGGAAAACAATTGAGATGTCAGGTTGGTGATATCAGGCCCTTCTCAAACTCTCTCTCTCTCTCTCTCTCTCTCTCTCTCTCTCTCTCTCTCTCTCTCTCTCTCTCTCATTTTCACCCCCAAAACTTCAGCCCTAAATCAATTACATACTCTGACAGTAGTCAACTTGTGATACTGAGATACTTCCTGTTCCTGGCATAGGCTAGGATTCATTTGAAGTACCCCAGTTCAAGTAGCATTGAATGTATCATACTGTGACAACAGACTGTCTTCATATGGACATCTGTGCCTGCCAGCACTAGACAACTCAACTGGTGAAAAGCCTCAGCAAGATAAAATAGCATCGAATCAATTCAGAGATTTGTCTGGGGGCAATAAACCTCTTGTGTCCTACTCAGAGAAGAAGCTTTGAACACTTGGCTGTTTTTCATCTCTCTATGCCCACCTCCCTTTGCCAACTGTGTGTGGTATTCTCTGGCATTTTTCCCTCCACCTCAATATGCCCCTGACTAAGGGGTGATGGAAGTAAAGGTCAGACTGCACTTTTCAGTGATAAAAACCGGTGCACTTCACTTTTCAGGTCTCACTTTCCTTGGTTATGTCCTATTCCAGGATTTCCAACCTGTTATACCAGTGCTATGTAAAGCTCACTATTGTTTTTAGTTCTAAAATGGGAGGTGACTAGCAGACAAGCCACCATATTCTCAACATTACATCCTAGCAGCAGTAGTGGCTAGAAGGCTCCTTGTATTTTCTTGGAGATGCCCTACTTTCTTTAAAATACATTCATTATTAGAGGACAATGTCAGGACAAATTTAAATAGTTTCTCTGCAATTAACTTTAGGAGCCACTTTATATGGTAAATGTTATATGACATATGCCAGATGAAATGAATAATTAGATATCAAGTTTAGCACCCAGGCAACAGTTAGATCAATAAATTATTCACTATCAAGTTTGAAAGATTAGAGTTCAAATAACTGAACCCAAGTTTAAAAAAAAAAAGCCATGCCTAGTGACCTGTACTTGTAATCCAGGATGTGGAGAAGCAGAGTTGAGTAGGTTCCTAGGCCTCATTGGCTGGCCACCTTAGCTTAACTGACATGTTCCCAGATCTGATTAAGTGCACCTGTCTCAAAAGACAAGGTAAAAGATATCTGAAGAAGGGAATCACAAGTTGACATCTAGTGTCCACACAGATGTCCAAACATCTACCCACGTGGTTCCTCAATGAATACATGAACATACAAAGATTGAAGACTCTAAAGCTCATTGGAAAGTTAAACAGATAGCTGTATTTTAAACAAGTCACCCCCATGAACTGACTAGGGGAGAATCATGAGTGAAGTCTTCCCAGTGCTTGAGAAGCTTCCCAGGGCCTGATAGGGTCCTTGCTGGTTCTGCAGATTATGAGTCCATGCTGATGTGGAGAGAGAGTTACTGGTCATTTTGCTCCTTTAAAGGTGGTGAAACAAAGATAAGGTTTAGTACACATGTAGAGTTGGATATTATAAATAGCCACATTACTTATTACAACCTTGATCACAAGGAGTCTATTTCTCTCTGTTGTTGATAATAAAAACACTTCGGTTGCTTATCTACAAGGGATGAGCCTTTCTTAAAATTTTCATTAACAGGCTGCCACTGAAAAACACTTAAGAAAACATTATCAAAATTCTGGTGCACTCTTTGAGTTCAATATTTAGTATCTTGAAACTAATGCTCTTGTGTTTTAGAGCTCCTGGGTTTACATTGACTTGTACCATTTCAAAAGGCATTAAGCATTCAATGTGAAACTCAAGATCAGGTCTCTACTTCACGTTGCTAGAATATTGTGGAAAGTGACTGTGATGAAAGGCCTGGCCTTGCATTTCACCAACCTTTACTTCTTTATTTCATCTAAATAGCTTATCTTTCAGTCCCTTTAAGCACGTATGTGTCCATGTTTGTGTGTATTGTGTATATTCTCTCTCTCTCTCTCTCTCTCTCCCTCTCTCTCTCTCTCTCT
>JADRCD010220630.1:36154-52895 GCA_019843815.1 Montemys delectorum | reverse complement strand
GTACCCCAATGCCCTGTTCAAACTCACATGTTTGCCTTCAAATTGAGAAAACACACATACACACACACACACACACACACACACACACACACACACAGACACACACTCTCAGGGTCCAATCCATAACCAAAGCCCAGGGCCATTTCTTCTCCTTGTTTGCTCTGATCTGAATAACAGGTTCAGATGACATGGCATGTATGCTGGTATCAGTCTGCTCATAAAATGAGCTGTTAAACAGTATGATCAATACAAGGCTTACTTGGTGGCCCACAGGCATACTATAATTGATAGGTTCATGGCCATGCTCCATGGAGAAAAACGAATCCTATAAAATTAAAGGCTATGTCAACATGACCCTGAAAGCCACCAGACAATCTAATAAACGAAGAGATGAAAATCTATCAAATGAGTTAGTTAGAAAACTCACTTATGAAAACCACACTGCAACACAACAGATGCCTCCATTTCCAGCTAATTAGCCAGTCCATGGGAAGGCATCAACAGAAGGAACTATAAAAGAGGGGTCTGGGAGTGAGAAGTCACTGTATCTTCCCTCCCACCCCTGGTCTATAACCAGGTCAATTCTTGGTGTATTTTTTTTTTCAAATCTGTGGCAGTCTCAGCCCATTTCCCATAATTTGTTCCTCCATGAAGATGAAAAACATTTGGCTATTTTTTCTTCTCGTGTTTATCTTTCTTGTGTTCAAATACCAGCACACTATGTCATCTTTTTTTCCATGTTAAATGACCCAAGTCCCCTTTTGCTATTTTTCAGAATATCTTTTTATTTTGAAGCTATTAGTGTGGCTTTCCTATGGATCATTATATATTTTTTTTCTGCAATGTTAAACTCCACATTGGGTTATTTAATATGGTTTTGCTCAGCTTGAGGAAAGCTAAAAGACCCCCATCTCGGTCTTCAGACCTTTTAGTCTTGACCATAGGCTGGGTTTAAATGTTCCCTTTGGTCCTTTGCCCTTCAGTCTTACCAGTTTTTCTTCTATAAAGATTTCATTCTGAGCTGGGCAGTGGTGGCACACACTTTTAATCCCAGCACTTGAAAGGCAGAGGCAGGCAGATTTCTGAGTTCTAGGCTAGCCTGGTCTATAGAGTGAGTTCCAGAATAGTCAGGGCTACACAGAGAAACCCTGTCTTGAAACTGCCCCCCCCAATAGATTTCATTCTGACTTTTGGAAAATAACTTCTTTGTTAGGTTTTTAGGGTATCATTTCATCTGCCGATATATCAACACATCCTCCAAGACTGGTGATCTCTGTGAACAGCAAATACAAGCCAGTCCCAGGTAAAGATTGCTGACAGCCCTAAACCAATACCTGAGCCACAAGCCAGCATTTTGTCTCCTCCACTGCTTCAGAGCCAGAAGTACTCCACAGGTGACGGTGGGCTGGCCTGGTGTGTTGATATATACTGTAGAGAGCATGGCAAGGACCCAGCTTTGGTTCACATCAGGATTTCCTATCCTTGGAACTAATAAAATGAATTCTGACAACCTGCAGAGGCCAGAAGAGGGCATCAGAGCCCCTGAAACAGGAGGTACGTGTGGTTGTTAGCCACCATGTGAATGGGGGCTGGGGACCAAACTCTGGTCCTTTGCAAGAGCAGCAAGTACTCTTAACTGCCAAGCTATGCCTCCAACCCCAGTCTCACAGTCCTTTGCCATAGGAGGCTGCTGTCCCATATACTTGCTGTAGGTGATTGACAGCTGTGGGTTCTGCCCTGTATATGCCAGCAGTATTTTTGTCTTCTGACAAATAAAAATGTCTCCAGTCTTCCACCAAAGACCTTCCAGCTAACTGCTATTCTGGATAAGCCTTCCCTTCTGATCTTATCTTTTCAGACACAAACTACATTGGTTCAAAATAAAAGTTTGCATGGTACCCCTCTCCCCCCTTCATTCACTGCCTTGAATCCAAAGGGCTGCAGAGATTTACCTAGGGACAGGATCTATTTTCATTCTTTCGAATTGACATGATCATAGCCATCTATCTTCTCGTGGTCTCGCTGTTGGCTGTGCAGTGGATTAAGCACCACACAGTTACCCAGGAGCCTGTGCAGGCAGCTTCTCTCTCACCACATGCAGCAGGCTCTTCTCTAGAGGGACACATGACTGGCAGTGTCTCATCACCCTTTCCCATTTACAAAGTCAGCACTGGGGATTGAAGCCAAGGGCCCGCACAGGCTATACCTCCAGTCCTGTTTTCTTGTTTGTTTGTTTTCTTATTTGTTGAGGCAGGGTGTCACTCTTGCTCTTGAACTTATCATCCTCCTGTCTACTTTCCTAGTGCTGGGGTCAGAAGGATGAACCACCACGCCCAGCTAAGGGCTGCATAATCTTTAAATAAAATCTTACTGTCGGTCCTCTGAGGCGGCAGAGAGGAAAGCCCCTGGTGCAGAATCCCCCAGCCAGCACTGACCTTAAAAAAGTCTCCTTCATGCCAAGGGCAGTTCTCTCGTGTGTCTTTATAAAGCTGTTCCTCCTGTCTCCTTTCTTCAGAGTTTCATTTTCCCCCGTTGACATCCGGCCCTCACGTTACTCTCTTACCCTTGATATCCTCCTGACTTGCTGTCTCTGTACACGGACCCACTTGGCCCCATGGAGTCCGAGTCAGTGGTTTACCGGAGTGTCTTCCAGCCTCTGTTCTAACCAGTGGTGACTACAGAGGCTCTATCAGTTCCCAAGCACCTTCCCATGACCCTTCAGGTGTGATTCCTACCAAGGAGCCTGGGAGGTAGGATTATAGAAAAAAAAAAAAAAAGAAAGAAAATGGAGGTGTCAGGGGGCTGAAGGCTGCTCACTGATAAATGTCCACGGAAGGCCTGTAAGATTGCTGGCCTTACCCACTTTCGTGGCTCTTTCAAGTAGGATGCCTATTCTATTCCCGTGGCTGAGACGTTTCCAAGGAAACGATGTCCTTTTTTTTTTTTTTTTTTTTTTGGTTGTTGTTGCATTGTTCCTGTGAGGGACACACCCCTTCTTTATCTGACAGAGGGAAGAGTACTTTTTTTTTTTCCTTTTTCTTCGTTGCCATGCAAATGTTTTGCTAATAGCATCATTTTCTTCCTTGTAGAATGGTCTTTGAGAGGGGTCTATTTCTATAGGACTCTCCTGGGTCTGAAGAAATCTGCTTTGATGGCATTTTTTTTCTTCTTTAGTGCAAATGCTATCTCCTGCCAGGCAGCTCAGCCTTTGCTTTCCGCCCGCCTGCTGCAGTCACTGGCTGGAGACCGTCCCACCTACATTTCCTGAAGACCCAAGTCTTCACTTACTGCTTCATCTCATCCCCTGACCATCTCACCAGCCTGATGTGGGTGGGAGCTTGAAGCTACACTGTATGTGAGCTAAGTGGCCCTACCCACAGGAAGAGCACCAGAGGGGTTTACATCCATTGTGGAAAAGACATCCTGCCTGTCTGGACCCCATGTCTGTTTGTCTTTCCATTGCTTTCCCATGGGATTTCTCTTGCCAAGCAAGGTCTTGGGCAATTGAAAACGGACCTCCCTGCAGCTCATTTTCTTTATCTGGTTGACGTCTCTCCTTCCTTCCTTGGCACCCTGAATATTATCATGTCCTCACCTCCACCCAAGTCTTCAGGTTCCTTTCTTAGAAGATGGGTGAAATGTGGACCTGCCTAAGGTTGAGACGTACTCAGGGGAGAGGGAAAAGTGAAGATACACAGAGACACAAAGATTGCTGGAAATAGAACATCCTGCAGGAGATCCCTACAGGAAATAGAAAGAACCTGCAGAACATGGTTCCCAAGAGTAGGAATAAGGGTTTTCAGAGAGATTAAGACCAGGGAGAAAGTTGGTGTGGTGTGGACAAGCTGGACACAGAATGTCAGGAGCATTTTAAGATCCTCATCTGGCTCTGTAGGAGGCAAAGTGATATGGGGCTTTGGGCCAGGCATTGATCAGTGGTACTTGGTGGCCCTGAGTTGGGTGGAGGCACTGCTGTTGGTGGAGTGAAGTCTGGGAAGTTAGAGATCACATTTTGGGCCAAGGGAAATTAGTTTGAAGTACAAACTAATGACCAATGGTATCTAGGCTGGGCAGGAGGGAAGGAAAGCCAAAGAGATTAGGAAACATAGATTGAGTGTTTTACAAGAAAACCAAAAAGCTAGACATTTATGGTCTAGATTTGAGGTTGAAGTAAGATTCCAAATGTTCACATTGCACGAGTAAAACCTTCCTTTACAAGTCCTGCCCCAAGAATAACTCTTGAGTGACCCAGGCCCTAATTCGCTCCACATCCTGTCTCAAATGACCCTCCCAGCCACTGAGTGCTAAGCTTCACTTGGCTTTGCATCCCTCTCTGGACGTCTCGCATGATTTTGCTCCACTACCAAGTAGTGGCTTTGCCTGTTCCCAGCGTTGATTCTGCCTTTCTGGCCTGGTACAACATCTTTAGATGCCTCAGATAGACCCTCTCTCCATCACCCTCCTTCCTCAGAGCACACTATGGATACCCAGCTGACTTTGAGTGAGAAATGTAGGAACCTTATGAACATGAAGGTGCTTTCATGTAGAATCACAGTTCTCAACCTGTGGGTCAAGACTCCCTTTGGAGTTGAACTGTTCTTTCACGGGGGTCAGATATGTATATTATGATTCATAACTGTAGCAAAATTACAGCTATGAAGTAGCAAGGAAAATAACTTTATGGTGGGAGGGGTCACCACCACAAGATGAACCGTATTACAGGGTCGCGGCATTAGAAAGGTTGAAAGCCACTGATATAGAGGGGGTCAGCCATTCGGGTGAAGATGAAAACAGGAAGGTGGGCTTGAAGTGACTATGGGGACTATGTAGAGTGTTTTCTCCTCCTGGAAGACTCCCCTGGAAGCCAGGGAGGAACATAAACCTGCAGAGTGGCCAGGCCCACCTACAGCTGCTGTCATGCAGAGCAGCCAGGCCCGCTTACAGCTGTTGTGTTCACTGTAGTCTATTAGGAAGAAAGTCTCCTTGGTGTGTGAGCATGCATTTGAAAACCATGGAGAACAGAACCCTGTCTTTCCATGAGGCAGTTTGGAAGCTCAAAAATCTCAGGCCAAAGTCTAATCTAACACAAACCACGAGGACTCTCAGTGGGGATATCTGACTAATATCCCTCTGTTCACCTTCTTTCCCATCTCTGTCCATTCAACACTATTTTTATTACACACACAGCATCACGCCTATTGGTTATGCATGCAGTATTACACCCATTCTCCTGTTTCTACTACTTCTCTCTTCATTTTACCCTTGTTATTTATTTGAATATAAAAATGAATGGGTAAAGATGGAGTTCCCACCATGCACTGGGCTTTAGGTTAAGCACTGTCCATATCATGTCCATATCTTATTTAATCTTCACAAGTACCTTATCAGCCAGGTACTGTGAGTAGCCTAGATATGAAAACTATGAAGCACTGAAAGGTTAGGCTGTTTGCTCAATATCACAGAGCAAGGAAATGAAGGAGCCAGGAATTGAACCCTAGTGTGTCTGTTTTGTTTCTAGATGTTAAATTCCCATAAATGCTACATCCTACTACTCACTCTACTTATTGGCTGACATAGTAAGGAATGAACAGGACTCTTTTGTCCTGGTTCTCAGAGCAGGCATTGACATCCTTGAAGCACACAGCTCCCTCCCTTCTCTGTCTGATGCTGTTGCTTTTGGCTGAACACCATGGCAACCTGAGGTTACCTAGGGCTCTCTGGCCCACATTCTTGCTGTGCTTGCCAGACCACTGTGTCTCAGTTATACAGATTACATCATTATCCTGGTCCTGAGCGGAGAAGTCAGAATACCTTCTCTTTATGGGTAAGCCTTTCCATCTGTCTGTCTGTCAACACAAGCTTTTCTTTCACTTTCTTGCACCTCTTCTCCATGCAAGCCTGCTCTAACCTCCCATGCTTCTTCTGGAGTCTGCTTTCCCTTTGACCTTGGAAAACCCAAGGCTACCTTGGACTTGACATCCATGCCACCCCGGCCCCATTCATTTGGTCCTCCAACCCATCCCTGAAGCTATCACTCCCTTTCTCTGGGATACCAGACCCCCTTTCTGAGATCACCTGCTTATTGAGAAATTGGAAATATTCTCTAATCACACATACAGAAAGACACAGAGGCCATTCCTTTTCTTGTGCTTCCTTCTCAAAGATCTAACGCTCTTTCTGGTGGGTTTGGTCTAGTGACATCTGATCAGGCTCACACAGGCCATGGAAGAAGAGCAGTGTGCTGGATTCTTGCACCAGATTAATACATGCTCGGGGGAGGAGTGGGTGCCTTATGTGTACCACTTTGCGGATCCTCTGAGTGGCTGGTCGTTATTTCTTCCTCAGCTCTCCGGGGTTCTCTTCTTCTTCTCTGGTAGGGAAGAGCTTATGTTCTCAGAAAAGTTCCTTTCCATGCCAAGGAGCCCTTCTCAGCCGCTCTGTTCCATTTCTAAACTGAGGACAACTGCCACAGTGGGAAAGGAGCAACCAGGAGACCAAGGCTGTGGACACGACTCTGTGGTCTAGCTATCTTCTTTGTACAGAGCTCCCATGTTTAAATGTGAGAGACAATTCAATTCAGCATTGCAACGCAATGTGACTTAGACAGAAGCAGATCTCCAGTCTCTAAGCCCATGCCACAAAGCCGTCCCAACAGATACCTTGACGCCTAAGGGAGGATGCTAAAATGCACAAACAAGTTGGTTTCCTGATAGAAGCAATTTTAGTGAGAAAGTGGAGGTGGGGGTATAGGACCGCCTGGCTGTCCCCTCACTCCATGGGGATAGTCTCAAGTGTCTCCACCTTCAAAGCACAATGCAAATGCCATTTCAACACCTCCCACTCAGGCGCCACTTTTAACTCCCTTCTGTATAGAAATTCTAAATCCCACTAGATTGGGGCCTGTTACAGTGTAACTGTGCAGTTTTAAAGTCAAATGATACATTATTAACAAGTGTATAGAAAACAAGTTAAACGATACAGTATTAACAAGTGTATAAGAAACAAGTTAAATGATGCATTATTACCAAATGTCTAGGAAATATTTACATAAGTAGCATTCTTTTACCCATTCGGAATGGCCTCTGTGATTGTAAGGTTTACATGTCAACTGGCCCCAAACCAGAAACCTCTCAGAAGAGAATCTCAGTTGAGGAGTGATCTAGTACAAGTTGACCTGTGAGCATTTCTGGGGGCAGGAGGATTGTTTTTGAATGTTGACAGAGGTGGGAAGACCTACCCTGAATATGGGAGGGGCAATTTCACAGGCTGGACCTGTGTAAGAGCAAGGAAAGCTAGCTGGGCAGAAGCAGCAGCAGCAGCAGCAGCAGCAGGCAGAGTGGGTGCATTCATTTCTTACTGCTCTGCCGTGGACGTGATGTGACAACTGCTTGAGTTCCTGCCTTAACTTCCCCTCAGTGATGGACTGCAACCTGGAATTGTAAACAAAGCCCTGTCTCCCTAAGTTGCTTTTGATTGGGTTGTTCTTATCATAGCAACAGAGATGGAACTAAGAGTGTGTGTGTGTGTGTGTGTGTGTGTGTTTAGTGTGTTTACAATGGTTCTCAGCGGGTTTTTATTTGTTTCTCAAGCTTTCTTCACAATGGCAAGAGACGCATTCAGATTGCCAAAGTCAAGGGTTAAGTGTGAGTAAGGATGAAATACAAGGGAGGGCACTTTTGACATCAAGAAACAGTAAACTTGACAGGGTGATCAAGCCATATGGATAGCTCTTGTTGATTTCAGAGTCCAGAGTTGATTAACAGACTGCAAAGTCTCATCATAGACCTAAACCTTCCTATTTTCTCATTCAGCCACCTTCTTCATGCTGGCCTTCTCCTTGTATGTATGAACCTGATGCCTATAATATGATTGTCCTGGACATATAGCCTCTCATGCAAAGAACACAGTGAAAAGGAAAACGAAACAAAAAAAGACACAAACCCTCTTGTTCCCCATAGACTTGCTCAACAAGGAGGGAAATCCTCAGGGGAGCCCTTTATGAACCTTGCATTGTTTTTGTAGGTCTAGAACTGTGTGTGTTTTACATCTAGTTCAGTCCTAAGCTAAGGAGTCAGAGGCATTGCAGCCATAGGTGGCTACTGGGTAGATAACAGTATCAGTCACAACAGTGTGATCACAATTCAGGGTTATATAGAACAAAGACTGGGATAAGTGGAAACATATATCCTTTGAATGTAGACTAGAGGTATGTTTTATTCATAGCTAGGAAATAAAAAACAAATGTATGGAGATGTGCTTAGAAGGCATATGTAGCTCAAGTTGGCAGTCCCTGAGCATGTTCATGAGCTACTTTGAGCAAGTGAGACTTTCAATCATGAAAACAAAGACATTGACCATTGATGGGTAGATCATGTAGAGAGTCTTCTAGAGAGCTGAATTACCATGATCGCAATGGCGGAACAGTAAGGGCATCTGCTTGGTATCTATTCTTTGAGGGGCCTACTTGTCTATTCCTTTTGCCCAAATGAAGCTCTGTTTTTGCCAACCCCATGACTTCAAATGTGTAGCTTCTAGAACGAGCCTGTCCTCCTCTTCTGACCCAACTGATTCTCTCTTCAAAGCTTGTGAGTGGAAACAGATAAATGCAATCCTAATTCATCCTTAGCCATGTGTTTACAGAGAATCCTTAGAAGTTCCTGCTATTGAGGCTCTGAATCTGCAGCCATTCCCGGAACTTAACATTTTCATCTCTTTTCCATTCATTGATTTAGCCTGTATCATTCTGAGAATACTAGGTAAGCAGGACACTATTGGAATTTCTGCAGATAGAAGAACAAAGGAGAAGAAGGAGAAAGAAGGAGAAGGAAGAGGAGGAAGAAGAGGAGGAGGAAGAAGAGGGAGAGGAGGATAAAGAAGAGGGGAAGGGAGAAGAGGAAAAGGAAGAGGAGGATGAGGAAGAGGAGAAGGAAGAGGAAGAAGAACAAGAAGAACAAGAACAAGAAAGAAGAAGAATGTCCCTGTCTCTGTGGAGTACACAGTCTAACGAGGAAGACATCAATGATAAAAAAAAGTCAATAAGCTAATTACAGGCAACAGAACTACTACAGGATAATGAGCATGGTCGAAGGATGGAGCCCAGCTGGGCAGGCCTCCAGACAGAACAGCCAGGGAAAGCTCTAAGCTAGCCTGGCTCTAGCAACCTTCCTGTCTTAGTTAGGGTTTCCATTTCTGTGAACAGACACCATGACCAAAGCAACTCTTACAAGGGACGACATTTAATTGGGGCTGGCTTACAGGTTCAGAGGTTCAATCCATTATCATCATGGTAGGAAGCATAGCAGCATCCAGGCAAGCATGGAATACCTGAGAGTTCTACATCTTAATCTAAAGGCAAACAAGAAAAGACTAGCCTCCAGGCAGCTAGGAGAAGAGTCTCCAAGTCTACCTCACACCTACAATGACACACTTCCTCCAACAAGGCCACACCTACTACAACAAGTCCATATCTCCTAATAGTGCCACTCCCTGGACCAAGCATATTCAGTCCACCACACTTCCCTTCTTACTTTTTAAAGCCAGGGCCAGTTTCTTCTGCATGCAACTCAACCCTCTTAACAGTCAGATGGGACAAAAGAGAATCATTAGGAAACAATGGCCTCTAAATCACAAGCCTTTCTTATTCCAAATCCACATACCCAATCTTTTGATTAACTAGTGTGATTTGCCAATCAATGTCTTAGTCAGGATTTCTATTGCTGTGATGAAAAATCATGGTGGAAAAAAACAAGTGGGGGAGGAAAGGGTTTATTTGGTTTATGCTTCCACATTGCTATTCATCATTGAAGGAAGTCAGGACAGGATCTCAAACAGGGCAGGGACCTGGAGGTAGGAGCTGATGCAGGGGCCATGGAGGAATGCTGCTTACTGGCTTACTCATCATGGCTTGCTCAGCCTGCTTTCTTAGAGCAGCCAGGACAGTCCAGGGATTGCCCCACCCACAACAGTCTGAGCCCTCTCCGACTGATCACTAATTGAGAAACTGCCTTACAGCTAGATCTCAAGGAGGCATTTCCTCTGCTGAGGCTCCTTTCTCTCAGACACAAGACTCTAGCTTGTATCAAGTTGATACACAAAGCCAGCCAGTACAACCAAGAACCCTGAGAACATATTAATAGGCCTGGGACACTGATCTAAGGGAAAGGTATACTGGGCTAAAAATGGGAGTTGTCTGCCTTGTCATGGCCGACTAATAACAGAGCTTTCCTGTATAAATCGGACTTGTCTGAGGCAGAGCAGCATGAGTCAGTTCTTTCAGGGTCTGATGTCATCCCTGGATGAGATGATAGCTCCAGATAGACACAGCTGACCAGCCAGAGCTTGTGCAAGGCAACATAGTAAGGTCCCATCTCCTGGAGTAGCTGCCCTGGGGAGTCTGCATATCTTATCCATCATCTTTTAATTCTGAGAGCTAAATATGAAGTCATGTAAACCTTATCATAGTGAAAAGGAAAAACTAGACCCAAGGTGTGGCCCACAGGCCTGGCCAGAGGTTGCACAACCTTTTCACATTTGGTACCTGCCTAAGACTCAGATGGGCACCTCAGACCCAGCCTGGGGGAAGAGCCTGTGTATTTTCATTTGGGGGCCTTGGCAATGAGCCCAGCTACTGTTGCGGGACAAAATATCTTAAAGTGTTTTGTTAATTTAAACCCATGATGGCCAGTACATAGCACTCTGGAATATATGGGGCAGGAAAGGCAGGTTTGAACTGAAAGGCGAAGGGCATGGTGTCTTGCAATAGAATGTGGACGTGTACTTGGGAACTGGGTGCTATGGAAGATCTCCAAGCAAGGGAAGTTAGGTGATCTGCTCAGCAGTTTAGAGCCCGAATTTGATGGTGGAGGGAAACCGTTGGTTGAATCAAAGCAGAATCAGAAGGTCTAAAATGAGCCATGTAAGAAACATAAGGGCTCAGACAGTTCTAGAAGAGATTAAGGTAGGCATCCTGGAAGGAAGAACCTAGAACCTACTCTGTGGGTGATCAGATAGATGAGAACAGGGAGAACCAGAGAAGCCAGAGTGGGTAATAAGAACTGAAGAATCAGGTGACAGATGCAAGGCCAGCCTATGTTAGTCCCAAGCATTAGCAGGCTGTCTACCTAGATCTGTGACTCTGAACTCACTCCACAGACCCGGAAGAGAAGGAGACCGTGCTTTCTGGATCTCCTGAGAACAACTGGGAGTTGAAAGCCGTGCAACAGAGAATGAGAAAATCCATCATTGCGGGGATGACCGATCGGGGCAGAGCAGGAGGAGGAAGGAGGCAGTAAGAACAGCAGGAGGAAGCCCATATAGGAAAGTGAGAACTAAACAAGGACAAGAGAAGCCACACAGGATGAAGCAAAGTGTGAAACTTGGAAGGAGAGACGGGAACATGTGAGACTTGAGTGTGGAAAGTGCATCTGCTTCGGACAGCAAGGACTGCCTTGTTAACCCTCCCTCTCACCTGTCTCCTAGACCTGCTTGCCTTGGTCCTGTGCATGCAGAGCAGTTTTATGACAAAGAGCCCGACTGGGTGGAGTTGATGAGGGTCTCACTTAAAAAAGAAAAAAAGTCCGATTCCACCTTCAAAAGGTCTGTGGGCTAGCATGGAAGGTGTACAAAAATCAAACCTCCTCCTGATACGTTTCTTTACTGTCTTCCTCTTCATCTTGCTTTCCGTTTCCGGGTCAAAAGGACAGAACTTCCTGTCTGAACTGTAAAGCCTCTGTTACCTTCACTTTGTCCCTGTCTCAATGGAGATGCAGACAAACAATAGGGCCTTGTGAACAGTCACAGGCATGTTGGAAGACTCTGAATGCCTTTCAAAAGTCTGTCTCGGGAAACAGTATCAGAAGGGGAGTGTGAGGGGCTCAGCTTCATCCTGGAGGACTGGGATCTCATCTGCTCTGAAATGGTATTTTCTAACTAAATTCATAAAAGTAAGGAAAATGTCTAATAAGATGAGGAAGCAAAGTTGGCCGAAAAGGGAAAAAGCTCATCACAAAGACCTAAGCATCGAAATGCTATATTTAAAAAATTGTATGCATATACACTTGTCAGCCTCCTGGCTGTCACATCCCATCTGTGATTACTAGGTTCTTCCAAACTGACTCTTCAGGGCTTTCTAGGTTAGCTGAGACCCGGACTGTGCATGTACACACTATAGAAAAAAAACTACTACTTTTATTTCTACTCTCCTGGTGCTTAAGTGAACATGGAACAGTGCAAGTAGGTCCTGAATCTAGGAAGGAGGCAACACATTCAAATTTCATTCTGAGGACACAGTCTGCTTTTCTTAAAGTCAAGACTGATGTACAAGAGACAGTCCTGTTGAGACCAGTTTCTGTATGCCTCTTGCTAGTTCCGTAGCAATTATTTTCTGCAGTGTTCCCCTCTCCTTTGTTTCTGCCCCAAGCAAACACAAAGTATCACCTGCATGCGTCAATAGGTATTTATGGAGTGCCTATTGCATGCTACACAATGGCACCAGCCATTGGCATGAACATATTTTTTTACAAGTCACTAACCTTTATGAGACCCAGTTTTCTAGTTTCAAAATTGAGGATAACACACCCTGCATATAAATGCATGTGGATTTTGGTGAGGGATGAGGAGGGAGAACTCAGCTTCCTGAAAGACTCCATCATGGTTGCCTCTGACAGGAAGTTGTCCTTCACAAAGCCGCCCAGCCAGCTGGCCTGGCCCAGCTTTGTTTTGGTGGATCTGCACAAGGGTTGAGAGCAACCCCCGCTCCATCAACCTCAGGCTGAACTCCTATGACCTCCATCTGAGCTGTAGCCCATGATACTAGGAGGCTCAACAGACATATTTATGCTCTAACCAGAATGCTTTTTAGTGGGAAGGGAAGCTAGATCCAAAGATGCTCGAAATGTAAAATCATAGCAGCCTAACATAATGAGAGCTCATGTTGGTAATCTATAGTCACAGACTGTTTACGGTTCACACTGGGATGGCGAGTTTTTCCATCAATTCAAACAGGATGACATAATGGAGATGACAGGAGTATCCCTTGTCACCAATTAGTAAGGTCTTAAAAGAGAAAGAGCTTACATTTTTTTTATTCATGGAACTTACATTAAAAACTATGTTTTCATCCTTTTTTGGTTTAAAAAATAATTTTGATACCAGGAAAAGGCTAAAAAGTCTTGTTGTGAAGGTTGGATAGACCGAGCTTAAATCCTCATCTCCATTTCAAGTTGTGTGTATCAGATGCGCTGCCTGCCCCTGTGAGTCCCTGCTTCCTCATCTGTGCATTGGGGAAATAATATTTACATTGCAAAGTCACTAGGAGGATCTGAGAAGAGACTTGTAAAGGACACAGAGTGTTGACTAACCCGTGCTGAACAAATAATAACCATTTTCAGCTTTGATTTGTCTTCCTCTGAATACCCCTAATTAGGCCTGAGCCACCTCTGTTAGGTTTCTGTCACCGGTCATTTGTAACTATGTTTTGCCCTATAGCACAGGCTTTTCCTACACTTGAGCGATTCCTTCGGGATTTTTTTTTTTTAAAGAGAATGAAAAACATTTAAAGGGTAGATTTAAACTGTATGTTGCTCCAAATTTTTTAATCATAAAATTATAGCTAAACTCTTACTCAACTGGAAAACTCTACACTGAATTTTAAAAAAACGAAAAGAGCTGGTACCCTCTCTGCACGACCAGCACAACTCTGCATCAGGACAAGGGCGTGCATCAGTATTGACCCTGACCACAAGGCGGCTAAACTCTGACCTCTCGGGTGGCTGCCCTTCTGCATGTGACAATCTGCTATTCTTGTTATTCTGTGATGTCACTTGGCTTTCGTAAGCATCACTTGTGAGTCACCCAGGAACTAAGACCACCCATATTCCTGCTACATAAGCCTTCGGTAATGGAAGTGACACCATTTTGTTCCAACAGGACGATAAATATATACCCAGACTTGGCCATGAAAAATCTCTCACTGTCTCTCTGCTCTTGGGATAGATAATGGCCTACTTTGTTTTCCATTGCTGGGATGAGTAAGAACCATGATCAAAAGTAACTTGGGGAGGAAAGGGTTTACTTGGCTTTTGAGTTACAGTCCACCATGAAGAGAACTCAAGGCAAGAACCTAAAAGCAAGAGCCAAAGCAGAGGCCATGGAGGAACATTGCTAACTTGGTTTGGTCCCCATGGCTTGCTCGCTCGCTCAGCCTGCTTTCTTATGCAACCCAGTACATGCCTCTGCCCAGGCATGACATTTCCCACGGTGTACTGAACCCTCCTCCATCAGACATCAATCAAGAAAATGCTCCACAGACTTGGCTACAGGCCAACTGGAGGGAGGTGTTTTTCTCAGTTGAGGTCTCCCTCACCCAAATGACTCTAGTTGTCTGTCATATTGACAAATAAGTTACCTGGCACAGATAATTTTAAGTGACACAGGTTAGAACAATACATCCTCTTTAACACTGTTGCCAGAATATAAACACAAAACCCCACCATACTTTATAATGATCTTCAAACTCGGAGACCTACATGAATCTACATACTCAGTGTAGGAAAAGGGATCTGAGTGTTGTATAACAACGAGCTTTGCTATTAGGAAGTCTGGGTTCAAATCTATCACATGGCACCTGTGAGATTGTGGAGGAACTCAGTTACTCCACGAATACACACTGAACAACTACTTTTTCAATACTACAGATATAGCTGGGTAGGGGAAGCAAGGGGGCTGTGGTCATAGGGATTCTAGTCCAGTGAGGCAAGGCACTTGAACTCCTCCCTAAATCTATGCTGCTGGGTATATAAAAGGATAGGATACTAAATTGGCTGAATGAGTTTGCTTTGGCCACAAAGACATGGAAAGCCCTCATTGGCCAGGCCCGGCTCATGGATTCAGACCAGTGCTCACAACAGGCTCATACTAAGAAAGGCAGTCCACCACACAGCAGAGGATGAAGGAATGGGGTGGGGCCTGTAGAAGGAGATCTCTTTATCCTTTAACCTATCACAGGGTGGGAAGCTGCCTTATGTAGATACCACATGGCTTGGGCTCGTTTAACTGTGAGCTTGTGCTGAGTTCAGCCATTACATCTCTTCTAGACATCAGCAGATGGGAGAATGGGCTTGAGGTACTCCTCCTGCTGGCCTTGTAAGAGGCAGTGACCCCTCAACCACCTGTGGTCTCAGCTGCCCTATGACCATCTCCAGCAGCTTCAGTTTCTCTAGGAGCCCTTTAGATGCCAAAGGTCACCTTGCCAGCTGCTCCAGGTTCCAATTTTCCTTAGGTAGTTACAGAGACCTCAGACCGCATCATCTCTTGCTAGTTGTTCTGTGCCCTATCCACATCTTTACAAACAGTACATGTTCAGTATCATTTGACTGTATCTTAGATTTTCTGCTGGACTCTGCTTCAGATCCACACAGAAAGCACAGATCTTTACATTTGTGAAATGAGTGTCACAAATTTAAGTGTGAAAGGGGGATTATAAAATTGTTTCTTTTTTTCTCTCTTTTATTTTTTTTTAAGAGACAATGTTTTGTAACTGTGGGCTTTTCTACCCACACACCAGTTCCCAAATAATAATTCTGAGACTTATTTATGAATAAATACCTAGGTTATAAGTTTGGACTTCTTCCCTGACTAGCTTGTAACTTACATAACCCATTTATTCTATCCTACGTCTGCCACATGACTGGTTCTCTCTCTTCAGTTTCATATGTCTGCCTTTCAGAGTCCAGGTGGCAAATCTAATTCCCACCTCTGACTCTCCCAGAATTCCAGTCTCTCTGCTGGATGTCCCACCTTCTAATCCTGCTTCAGCTCATTGACCATCCAATTTTTATTGACAAGTGATGCTGGGAGAGATTGTTTTTACAATGTCTCTCATATTCCAGGCTTACCTGAACACTCATTATGGCATTGATGACCTTGAATTTCTGACCTTCTGGCTTCTACTCTTCAAACACTAGGACAATAGGTCTGTACAATTCCTCTCAGTTTATGCAGTGCTTGGGGTGTAGGTCAGTGGGGCAAACCCAAGGGCATTTTTTACTTGCTAGACAAGCACTCTACCCACTAGCCACTAGCCACACCACATGCAGAATTGGTTCTTATTGGATAAAGTTAAATTTGTCCATAACCACCATTCCACAGATGGCATGACATACTGAGGACCATAATCTTTTCTGGGTCTTACTAGGATGTGCAGCCATAATCTTACCTCTAGGGATCAGCAGGTCCGGCTGCACACTTCACAGCAGTGTCTCCTCCAAAGCGGCTCCATTCATTTTGGAGACCCTGACCCCAGATTATGAGAGGATGCAGGTAGGTATGGAGGCTCCAGACCTCTCAACTGAGTCCAAGAGCAGTACAGTCTACATAGCTCTGTGCATGCTGTATTCAATACACATTTGTGTGCTTGTAATAAAATCAGGTCCAGCCCATCCTCCTCCCAGTGTCTTGCTTCTTTTCCTCATGCTCATCTCTTGGAAGCTTTATTCCCCAGGTGTCCTGACCTGTAAGCACAATGGGATCTCCTTCTCTTCTGTGGTGGTTTGAATGAGAATGGTCCTTATAGGTTCCTAGGTTTGAATACTTGGCCTTCAGTTAGTGGAACTATTTGGAAAGGATTAGGTGGTGTGGCCTTGTTGGAGGAGGTGTTGTGTCATTGGAGTTTCAAAAGACAAGCCAGGCCCAGCCTCTCTATCTATCTATCTATCTATCTATCTATCTATCTATCTATCTATCT
>JADRCD010220630.1:22825-36144 GCA_019843815.1 Montemys delectorum | reverse complement strand
TCTATCTATCTATCTATCTATCTATCTATCTATCTATCTATCTATCTATCTATCTCTGCCCCCTACCTACTGATCAGGATGTTAACTTCTCAGGTACTACTCCTGTGCCATGCCTGTCTGCTTCCTGCCATGATGAACATGGACTAGCTCTCTAAAACTTTAACCAAGCTCCAAATTAAATGTTTTCTTTTATAAATGTCACCTTGGTCATAGTGTCTCTTCACAGCAATAGACTACTAAGACACCTTCCAATAACACATGGCCAAAGCATCCAGCATCTAGATTGGTGGTTCTCAACCTTCCTGATGCTGCAAACCCTTTAATACAGTTCTTACTGTTGTGGTGACCCCCAACCATAAAATTGTTTTGCTGCTACGTCATAACTGTAATTTTGCTCCTGTTATGAATCACTATGTATACATCTGATGTGTGACCTCTGTGAAAGGGCCATTCAACACCCAAAGGGGTCACAACCCACAGGTTGAGAACCACTGGTCTAGATAGGACATGTGGACATTCGAAAGTGCTGTCAGATCTGGAGAGAGACAGACAGAGAGACAGAGACACAGAGTCAGAGACAGAGAGGCAGAAGGAGAGAGGGAGAGGGAGAGGGAGAGGGAGAGAGAGCTGAATGGGTTGAATGTCTTGGGATGCTATAACGAAGAACTCAGACTATAGCAGTTTAATGACAGAAATTTATTTTCTCTTGGCTCTAAAAGCCTAATATTAGGGCACACGTATGGTTGGTGTCTTTTGTAGGAAGCGTCTTTCGACTCACAGTGCTACCACTGTGCTGGCCATTTATGCAGCTTTCCCTCCATGCATACGTATCTGTGACGTCCCTTTATGGGTAACATATCCCTCTATGTACCCATGATATCCTTCTGTGCAGCCAAACTTCCTCCATTTGCACAGATATAATTATTTCCTCTCTTTTAGCATGAAGCTACTATGATGGTTGATCTTGGTTGTCAACTCGACAGGATTTAGAATCACCATGGGAACAAATGCCCGGCCATGTTAGTGAGGGATTTTTCTGGAGTAGGTGGAAAATCCTAACTGTAGGTGACACCGTGCCCGGGCTGGGGTCCCAGGCTAGATAAGAAGGACAAAGGCAGCTGAGCAGCAGCGTTCATCTCCCTCTGCTTCCTGACTGTGGACGTGACAAGACCAACCGCTTCCTCTTCCTGCTAACATACCGTTCTTGCCATCGGAGACTATATTTTCTGGGGGCTATAAGCCAAAATAAATTACTTTTCTCAGATATTTTGTTGCAGCAATGAGAAAGTATCTCATATATCTACCTTAAAGCCCCCATGCTCATTGCTCCTCTTTGCTGTGGAGGACCTGCCTCATTCTCTTTTCCTCCAGCCTTTCCCTCCCTCCCCTTTATGCATCTCCAAGAAGACCCCATATTAGTTCCTCTATGATTTGGGCTTTTGTGCCAAATAACAGACAGATATTTTGCCTTCAGTGAATGAGCTTTGGCTTTTGACTCTGTGGTACCAGCGCATCCTTACACAAGATGGGACATAGAGATACAATGAGAAAATCAACTTCTTGGTTAATTAACATACCAAATGGAGGCCAGCACAATGCTAGACAGAGCTGGTGTCTGATGATGTGGGACACAATCGGACAATGCATCCAGCCATTAATAATTGTCACAAAGATCAAGGTTGGAATAGCACTCGGAGCCTGTGATCTGAGGAAAAAGCATGCCAGGCTCTTGTGTCAGCCCCTGCCTCGATCCAATAGGTTAGCTAGCTATCCTCTGAAAGGATAGCCAACTGGCCACACATGGTTACTGAACACTTGAAATGTGGCAAATACAACTGAGAAGCGGAAATTCTAAGTTTTATTTAACTTTAACACAATTATATTTAAATACAGATATAGCTACTTAAAAGATCACTGGGCAACATAGACTTAGTAGATTTTCTTGTAGCGGCAAGAGACAGTGTGTATTCATTCTAAATAATCTAGTAATATCCACTAATTTCCTAGCCTTGGCCTGAGGCCAGCTGTGGTCACCCAACTTGTGCAAAGAGCACCTCTCCAGCTCGCATGCAAATCGAAATACCAACATCTGGGGTGCTCAGGTGTGGTTACACATTTCCCAGCTCTCTGTACTGGAAAGACATCACAAGGTGTAGCCATTCTCCTGCAACCTTAGTTTGCAGCATGCCTTTGGGCAAATTTTACGACCCATTTTAAACACATACTCGCAGATAAGCATGTATATTGAAATATAATGAATTGGAGTTTTTTTCTTTCTTTCTTTTTTTTTTTTGTTTGGTTTTATGTGCACTGATGCAGATTTCCACACCACTATACGCCCATCAAGATGCTGCGAGCCATCCCGCACGCAGCCAGCCTGGGAACTGCACGCTCCACCTCACCCTCCAAGGTACCAAACCCTGTGGAAGTCCAACCAGGAAAATTAGGAGTTTTAACTAGCGATGTCTTAATGGTATGCCCACTAGAAATATGTATCTTGGCACAAATGGGCCTCCTGGCCCCTGTCACCTTCTTTCTGCAGCTGGAGTTGGCATGGCAGCCTTGGAAAACAGGCACCACTTGCCTTTATATTCAGCATGAATCGCCGGTTCTGTGCTGGAGCAGGGCTTGCTTCAGACGTCTGCAGATATAACAGATGACACATTTCCCATGTCCATCTTTCCCCAGGGGCCAGAAGAGGGTTGAAAATAACTCCTGGAGTTGCTGTGAGTTTTCCTCTCCTCCCCCCGTCTCTGCCCTCTCCAAATATATAATTTCTTGGGAGTAGCAGGCTTTTAAAAGTCTCTCACATAGCTTTCCAAATATCCATAGCAAATATGCACGAGTCTTGAAGGTGAGTCTGGCCAAGGTGGCGAGTTAATGAAATCAGATGGCGCGTGTGTGTTTTGAACACTTTTTCTGAGTCCCCAGCACTCACAGAGTCTGATACAAGCTTATTCATTCATACTGGAAAACTAGGCTCTTTGTGGTCTGGGTCCTGGCTGCACTGACAGTCTTGTCGTCGCCTGTGCCCCCATTCCTATGCCCCAGTAGTACTGAGAGAATAATAGCACATGCAGTTTGCTCCTTTGCAAGCTGCCAGTCCAGAAGGTCTGTGTTTCATGTCCATTCTGGATCAGTTCCTCCTAAACATCCAGGAGAACAGGTACCTGCTGCAGGTGGCTTTCTCTTCCCTCTCCCAGAAGGATGCCCTCCCTTGCCCTTTCAGTGCCTTCTACCCTATATATTCCAATGCATTTCATGTGTCTTTGTTTACTATATTCTGTTACCTTGCTCACCTTCCCTTCTGTTGGTTTTTGAAATTCTTGAGAGCTAGGCCTGTAACTTTTTTTTTTTTTTTTTTTAAAAGCTGAACACTCAGAACCAACTGACGTACAGGGCTCGTACCCATCAATCAAACCGATTTATGCATTAGCTGACACAAACAGGAAGAGCATCGGATGGGAGAACATTGGGTGTTTCCCATACTGCCTGATCTCACCTCAAAGGGTTTTTTGGAAGAGATCTGGATCAATCAGGCATTGGATAGAATTGGTATCTGTCTATTTAGTGAAACCTATGCCAAGTACTTCAGAGACACATCATGCCAAGGCTAAGGGAATGAAGGAAACTGTTGCAAGGGATTGAGAGCAGCAGAAGACAGGCAGTCAACACATGTGTGGCTATTTGTTGAGGTCCTATCTCTGAACTCTGATCCTAAGGACAGCCTGAGCCAGGCCACCTCTTGCTCTCCGGTTATGCCCAGCCCTATCCAGACCCCTCTGTCTCGGCAGGGGCTCAATCTCCTGCTCTCACTTGCCTTGTTGCTGACAAAATTCATGTGTCCTCTTGTAGGTAAAGGAGACTTCTCTCTCTGTCTCTGTTCCTCCTTCCCTCCCTCCCTCCTTCCCTCTCTTCCTTCTCCCCTCCCTCTATCCTTTCCTCCCTCCTTGTAGTGGCTATTCCTGGTTGTCAACTTGACTACATCTGAAATGAATTACAATCCAGAATTAGAAGGCTCACCTGTGGCCCTAATCTGGAGGCTGAGAGATACAAGTTTCTGACCTGAATCTTGGCATGGAGACCTTGAGGAATAGTGGCTACGAATCCCATAGGATTAACATAGAAAGCTCTGAGTTCAAGGTCATCCGGGGTTAAAGGTGTGGTGGCACACACCTTTAACCTGGGCCACACTTTTTGCTGGAGACGTATATAAGGACATTGGAAGAAGGAAGGCTCTCTCTGCTTCGCCTGCTTGCCTTGTGGGACTGAGCAATTGCTGGATCCTTGGACTTCCATTCACAGCTGCTGCCGCGACTGTTGTTGGGAGTTGATTGTTGGGAGTTGGACTACAAACTGTAAGTCATCAATAAATCCCTTTACTACATAGAGACTAAGTTCTGTGACTCTAGAAGAACCCTAACTAAGACACTCCTCCTTCCCTCCCTTTCCTTTCTCCTCTCCCTTCTTCTTTGTCTCTTCTCTCCATTCTCAGTTCATAGATACAGAAAGAGAGGTCCTGTTGAATACCTAGCATCACACAGGCACACAGTGTGGCCTGCTGACAGCCCAGTGGAGGCCCCTCAGTGTAAGCTGAATCTCCCAGCACCCTGACCAGGAACTTCCCAGCCTCCAGAACTGCAAGACCTCAATACTTGTCAAATGCTTTGTAGCCTCTGGAGCTGAGACACGCTCCCCTTCCCCTACCCTCTACTCTCCACTAGCCACCAGAGTCGCCATTTATAAAACCACATTGAGACATTTTGCCTTTACCTCCTTATGGAGTTCAACTCAAATTTGAAAATGACTCATGTTTCTTTGCTGCCTATAAAACCTTGTGATCTGGCTGCCACCGGATTTCTAGACGCTCCCTCTTTGGACACTCCTCACACTCCAGGCATATCACCCCCTCCACACTGAAACTCTATGTTTCACTGCCCAAATGTGCATGTGCATGTGCGTGTGTGTGTTCATGTGTGTGTGATCCTGCAGCCTTTCAGATGTCTGGCACATTCAAGATAGTTTCTGACTGGTTACTGCGTGCGAAGTCCCTGTAATGCCACCAGCCATCATTACACCTGTTTGGTTTTCTTCACAGCACTTTTTTTTTTTTTTTTTTTTTTTTTTTTTTTTTTTTTTTTTTTTTTTTGGTTTTTCGAAACAGGGTTTCTCTGTGTAGCCCTGGCTGTCCTGGAACTCACTCTGTAGACCAGGCTGGCCTCGAACTCAGAAATCCACCTGCCTCTGCCTCCCAAGTGCTGGGATTAAAGGTATGTGCCACCACTGCCCAGCTTCATAGCACTTTTTAAGACCCAATACCCTACCATCTTGCATCCGATTCTCTGATTTCTCATTCCTGACTAAGAACAGGAATTTGACCCGGGTGTTTACTGTTCTATCATTGACCTAGGACAGGCCCCGCTCAGGCAGAACTCACATCAGTTCTGAGCAACTACATGTGTGGGTAGCTAGAGAGGTAAGATGCTTCACCACTCCTGGTTTGTTTTTCTCCTCCTTCAAGAAAGAGTAATGGCTGGACATGTTCCCAAACAGTACTTTTTACATATTCCCATATCACAGATTGAGGAATAATCAATGACTTCTAAGATTCATTTGACGTACCTGGAGTGAGTAGACTCATAATTGGTTTCTTTGAAGTACAAGTGAGTCAGAGAGTGTGTTAGTTCCTACTTGGAGCCACATCAAAGTCTTTATGGATGAACACAAGGGCAACAGCATTTAATGGAGACTTCAAATGGGAGGTGCAAGAAGACGAGACACAAAGGGATGTCGTGGATGGTGACAGCATCCCACAGGTTCATACTTTGCTTCTCTCCCTCTCCAGCTGATACCCTAAAAAATGCTACCTGAAAAGTGTGTCTAGCCTTGTTGAAAGAGGAGGGGAATTACTGTTGGTGGAAGGGAGACCGGAGAGGGTATGAGGGGGATGCATAGATCAAAATATACTATATACATGTAGGGAAGTGCCATAAGGAGGCCAATTATGTATAAATATATGCTAATAAAAACATTTGAAAAAGTACATCTAGTATTGCCTGCCTACCCACTTCTCATGGTGAAAAGATGAATGGAATTTCTTGAAACATTGAGCCTCATATAAGCAAAATATAAGACAGATGTTAATTTAGAAAAGCATTGCCTAAAGGAATCTGGAGTTTTCTTCAACTTTTGAAAGAAAACGGGGCTCAGAACCACACACCTAGGTCTGAGCCTAGATTCTAAAGCTGAGAAGTTGTGTAACTTTGCGTAGGAACCTTAAAGATCACTGAATCTGCGTTTGTCCTCCTTGTTAAGGTGATGCTATTCCACCCACCTTAGAGCCTGTATCTCAGTGGCTTTCTGGGAAGGCTTCAGGCTACAAGCCACCACGTATTGTGCTTTGGTTCTGCAAATGCCGTTGAGACAGACTCTCGACAGAATACAAGGACAAGAGGAAAAAGCTACTAATTAATACTCTTGCACATGGTGTGTGTGCATGCAAACGCTGACTTTGGATCCAGGTCACTTAGGATCAAGCTGTGCTGCTGAACTATAATTTATTTCAGTTCTTTGTGTGGTACATGAGTGCTCATGTATACATATGAGTATGTACATGTATGTATATGCATGTACATGCATATGTGTACATGCATATGAATCTGTGAGCATGCATGTGTGTATGTGTGTGTGCATGTCTGTGTATATGTGTGTGTGCATGTCTGTGTGTACAATGTTACATGTGTTATGGGTTCCTTACTTTTAACTTTTATTTTTCAAGACAAATTTCTCTGTGTAGCCCTGGCTATCCCGGAACTCACTCTGTAGACCAGACTCCAGGCTGGCCTCAAACTCACAGAGATCTGCCTGCTTCTGCCTCCCAAGTGTTTTCAAGTTTTCCCCATCAGAACAGAATACAACTTGGTGGAAAGCTAAGTACTGAAAGAAGAGCCAGAAAAATCTTTGTGTGAAATGTTGTGGAAACTTGCGACAGTGAACTGGAATATTGCAACCATTTTCTTATACTTAGGTCTCCCCCTCCCCAAACCATCTCCTACCAGTCATATACATATATACATATATGTATATATGTATATGTGTATATGTATATATGTGTGTATATATGTATGTGTATGTGTGTATATATGTATATGTGTATATATGTATATATGTGTGTATGTATATGTATATATGTTTGTGTATGTATGTGTGTATATATGTATATATGTGTGTATATGTATGTGTGTGTATATCTGAATATATATATATATTCAACAAAACCCAGAACAGGTAATTGTTGACTAAGGCTGACTTTGACTTTGGAGCCAGATTGCTTAGGTTCAAGCTGTGCTGGTGAATAGAATTTACTTCAGTTCTTTGTAAAACTGGTCAAGTACCAGCCCTCAGGGCTATATAGGCAGTGGTTCTCAACCTCAATAATGCTACAACCCTTTAATACCATTCCTTATATAGTGGTGACCCCCAATCATACAATTATTTCATTGCTACTTCAAAACTGTAACTTTGCTACTGTTATGAACTGTAATTTAAATACTTTTTAGGGATAGAAGTTTGCCTAAGGGGTCACAACCCACAGGCTGAGAACCACTGGTTTAGAGAATTACAGGGGTGCATATAAATGTCATCTGGCTGACATGTGATGTATGTTTTCTATGAATATTAAGTTACTCCTCTGAAAAGATCACTCCTGGCCTTATCCACACTGCTCATGGAGTCTTGCTTCTTTCCAGTCTCTACTTAATACCATTCTGAGAATTATCCAGGCCTTTCCAGTTTTTCTCACCATTATACAGTATTACGCAGGACATGGCCAAGGAGTATTATGCTGGGTGCCAGGAGTTCACTGCACAGCAGCGGTGGGGTGAAATCCTGACTAGAGCACACATCACACAGATGAGCAGTGATCATCATGATGTTCAAAGACCCCAGTTACAGAGTATAACCCTTGGATTTTGTTACTGTGATTGTGAGCTAGAAGAGAAGGTCAGATTTGAGACTGTGCGGCAAAGCTCAGGAGCCGTGGCAGTAAGATGAGTCACTGAACAAAGACGTTATTACCGTAAAGATTTGCCTGTAGACAGTCAAATTACATTATTGTAATTTGCCAAAAATACCTTGTGTTGGTTAGGAGAGACTGAGTCATGCTGTGATGAGAGATCACCCCACCTCCTGGCCCATGAACACACAATGGTATCGAACCACTCTACACTGGTTGTTTCCCCTGCTGCTCTTGCTGTTCTTGGTCTAGGTGTTGGAGATCGGATCAATGGCCTTGCTCATGGTAGGCCAGCATTCCATCACTCAGTTCCCTTTCCAGCCATGAATGTGTGTTCATGTTTGTGTCAACTTTGAGATAATATCTTCATGTGTAGCCCAGGATAGCCTCAAATCCAAAATTCTCCTGCCTTAAGCTCCTGAGTGCCAAGAATGAACACACACACACACACACACACACACACACACACACACACACCACTGTACCTGGCAGCTTTCTTGTTCATGCTACCTGTTCACTAGACATTGGTTGGAAAGGGTTTGGGCATGTGGTAGCTCTGGTCAATGTTTAATGAACGTCACTGAGGTATGCAGGCTGGTGGTACAGTCCTCACTTCTAGTATTGCTGGATTCCACAGCAGAGGGAAAAATAGCATCTTGTGTTGGCTACTAAATGCTTTAGCTTGTGAGCAACACCCTTGACTACAGACAACTCATTAACCACAAGTATCCATTTTGACCTCATTCAGCCTTCCAAAGGAGGCCAGAAAAATGTGATCACACTAAGGGGAAGAGAGCTAAAAACAATGGTCAAATGTTCCTACTGCTCATCTCCATCCCGTTATCTACTAATGAAACCTGATTCTTAGAAACCCCAGTGACAATTAAGAGAGAAGAGCTAGGTGATGCTGTGGTAGCCAGTGTAGGCCAAAGACAAAGCTTGGGAATTCTTCAAAAGCAGTCTGGTTCAATAGGACAATCTTTCCCTTGAGGACATCTTCTTTCTATCCATTTATTTACTTATCCTTTTGCAATTTCTTGCATCAAAGCCTTGCCATTTATTCTCTCTTATTCTCTTCCCCTATTCTGCCAAATCTCTTCTTCTTCTCCAATCTCACTCCTCCTTTCATGTCTTTGTGTGTGTGACCCACTGCACTGCATTAGGATTCCTGCATGAGTGGTAGGCTCTCTGTTTGAGTAGGAGCAATGCATCAGTAGCAGCACCATTAATGGCTAGTATCAATCCCCTTGCCCTACAACTTTTAACTATATATAGCTCTTATATATAGCTCTGGAGGGTGGGGCCTTATAAGCCCCTCTCCCATCCATGATGGAATGTTGATGGATCCAGTCATGCCTTGTGTAGGTAGCAACTGCTGCTCTGAGTTCATGGGCACAGCAACCATCTCATGTCTCGAGCATTGCAATTTAAAGCACTAATTGCCATTCTTGAGCTCTATCACCTTTTCTGCCTACCTCCTCTTCCACACTGTTCCCTAAGTCTTTCAGGAATAGTAGAGATGTCCAATTTAGGTTGAATGACTGCTGGACAAACTGGTGGAAGAAACATTCAATACAACACTGCTCCTTTGTAACCACAAACCTCTAGCTACCATAATTTACCACACAACCCTCTCTATCCTCATAGAGAATCCCTGATCCTCAGTCACACTACATCCCTTTTAACCAGCATTCAATTCAAAGAAATGGCACCAAAGTGGAAGCTCATGTGTCTCTCAGTTCCTTACTAGACTTGACCTGAGAGCTTTACAGAAAACAGTCCTGCTGACCTGGTGGAGGGCTGGCTCTGGCTCTGCTAAGAAGTTAGTTTTCATTGCTTTAACTGTGGGGTGGCCTTTGGGTCTCAACCCATTCCCTGTGGATCAAGATGTAAAACTCTCAGCTCCTTCTCTGGCATCATAGGCTTAGATTTTTTTTTAAACCTACTTTAATAGGCGTTCTCAAATGCTTCAACCCCCCTTCTAGCCCACAGTCCAAAGGTGTAGGACCGTGAAAGGCAGCCTGTTTTCTGGTTGAGCTAGGTTTAAACCCTGGAGACCCAGCAGGTGTTCCTGCAAGGGACAGAGGGCCCATTTGCCATGCTCCTAGACACTAGGCCCCAGCTCCATAATTCTGTGGCCATCAGTCACATAGGGCAAGGCCCCAAGTCCCTGATATTTTGTTTGGACTCCACCTCCACACTTACCTGGCAACAGTCAGGTAGGCCTGGCCCACTATAAAAGAGGCTGTTTGCCCCTTCCCCTCTCTCTTGCTCTCTTACTCTTGCCTCTCACTCCCTTTCTCCCCCCTCTCTCCATGTGGCCATGTACAGCCTCTGCTTCTCTATTTTCTCCTTCTCTCTGCCTCTACTACCCTCTTAGCTCTCTGTCCCACCATGGCAATAAACACCTTGAAACCATGGACTGCCTCTTCTCATTGGGATCTGCTGTGCTGGAGCAATGGAGCAGGTCTTCCTCTTAAGAGCTATGTCTAATCTCCTGCAGGGAGGCCTCTCTGCATTCCCAGCATCCCCAGCATCCCAAGCTGCTGCTGAGCAAACCAAGGACTCTCGTCTCTGTGAGAACCAGCCAGAGCTTCCTCCTGCCCTTTTCCCTTCAGCCCTGGGCTAGAGACAGCCTGTGGGTCCCCACTCTGTTCTCAGCTATTCTGAGACATTCAGCAGTGTCTGGGTTGTTCAAGAGCCTGAGAACCTATCGTCCTTGACCTCCGTGCAGGCCCAGGGACCCTGAGCCAATTTCGGCAGTGCAGTTCCGTGGGGACCTCAGATTGCACTCCCCTCACCCCTAGCAGGGTCCTGTGGCTTCTCACAGCCTGATACCCACCCAGCAGTCGAGTGCAGTGCGCGCAGTCAAACTTCCCATGTCTGTCACGCCCAGGGCCAGACGAGGGACCCCATTTTAACCTACACAAAGGTAGGGGAGAAAAAATGGTAAATAGAACAAGGGGATGTGGACCTGTTTAGAAGTAGTTCTTTGGAGTGATTCCAATTTCTGTTTGTCAGAATACCAGCAGTCCAGGTCAGTAATGTCAGGATACCAACAATCTGGTTCAAAAGTGTTACTAAACACAAATCAGTAATGGCAGCACGGTCCAGCAGAAACCGCCAGGCCTCCACCAAATAGGCACTAGTCAGAAGGAGCGACAAGGACCAACCAGAAAGCTAGGAGTTCTCTGTTGTGCCTCTCAGCAAAGCAAAGACCAACAAAGAATGACACAGCTAGCTATGCAAACACTCTATCACTGTCAGTTGAGTCCTATATATACTCTCTCCAAACATTTTGTCTGCTCCCAAGAGGTTCCCAAAGAAAACTCTCTGGTGAGGTCTGAGAGCTACACTAATCTATGTGTATAGGAAGAAAAAGGTTACCATTATGAGGATGGTACACCATGAAAGGAACCCCTTCCCCTCGATACACACACGGAAATTATATGACTATTCAGGATTTTTTTTTTTAAGTAAAAAGCAAATGTAAGAGATTGCATGTAACAGTAAAAACTTCTGTGTTTGAGCATCTAGTCTGTAGGATTAATTCTTAGGAAAACTCATTAAGTGGATCCTTTGGCAGTGAAGTACTAGGGAGAGGATCCTGGAAGACACGTGGGAGAAGTTGAGAAGAACCAAAAAGTGGTGGAGATTGTTCTTCACAGAAGGTCAGGAGAATTTGGGACAGACATTCTGTGTTACTTAATGAAAGTTCATTGGGTAAGCTTGCAGTTTAAAGAAAGTTACAGGTTAGAAGGAGAACCAGTCTTCGTATCTTGACCCTTTGTGATCTGCTACACTCAGAACAATAATAAACACAGGAAAGCTTGCCTATTGAAAGCAAATCCAATGAGACTCAGGAATTAGAGTGGTGTTAATCAGCCACAGATTGTCCACAGGCATGGCTGAGATGGTGGTGATGTTGTGCTTTTTGATGGGTCAGCATATACAAGCTTGGCTTCACACACAAAATCATTAAAGACATTGTATGAACTTTTTTCTTTTTGACTCTGTGTACTAGGCATGTATGAAACACATACATTTAGAGTTTACATTTGGGTTTTTTCCCTAGGATAACATTATATACACAAATATTCTAAAATATAAAGGGATAAAAAGATCCCAAATCAGAACACTTCTGATCTCAAGCATTTTGGTTAAGAGATATTCAACTTTTATTTATTTATTTATTTATTTATTCATTCATTCATTCATTCATTCATTTATTCATTAATTAATTTATTTATTTAATATGAGTACACTGTAGATGTCTTCAGACACACCAGAAGAGGACTTCTGATCCCATTACAGATGGTTGTGAGCCACCATGTGGTTGTTAGGAATTGAACTCAGGACCTCTGGAAGAGCAGAGGTCCTGCTCTAGCCCAGATATCGAACTTTCCTGAGCCACTTCTCCAGCCCAGATATTCAGCTTTTAATATGGTGCCTCGTCTCATCCCAGGTGGATCTCCTCTTTATGATGTGAACCCTGTGGCCCCTGAGCCTCTATTTTAACTGTAACTCACTCTGTCTCAGGCAAGATGGAGGAGTGTAGTTTGATAGACACTTGGGGCCTGAGGGATACAGAACTGAAGTGCTAATGATGAAGGTGGTAGTTAAGACCCTGGGATTAAGATCTCAGTAAAGCATGGAGATTAAGCCTGAAAAATCCTGACCCTTGGAGCCGTGAGGTCAATGTTTTATGGTGAGGGATATACGTGGAAATACAGAAAATTGAAAGCAGCCAAGATGTATATTAGTGCCAAGGTTAAGTGACTGGCTAGGAAAGCAACACAAGTTAGAATAATATGGGTGGATGGCTAGATCAGTTCAGTGGGAAATAGTTCATGTTCTTCAATGAGGAAGACCAGGGCGGAACTGAGTTTTAACGAGGGTAGGTTTAAGGGACTCAGTCTATTCTGTCTTCAAAGGTGAATACAAAGAACTTTTCCTTCCCCATCATTAAGTTGTCAGATGTTCAACAGTGCCACCTTCCTTTGTGATTTACAAGTATCTCAAGACACTTCCACTTTTGGGTTGACCAGATTGGAGAAATCCAATCAATGAGTAGCCATGTCTGGGGA
Organism: Montemys delectorum; assembly: GCA_019843815.1. Lineage (NCBI taxonomy): Eukaryota > Metazoa > Chordata > Mammalia > Rodentia > Muridae > Montemys > Montemys delectorum. The sequence continues at coordinate 23,043 of JADRCD010220630.1, read as the reverse complement.
CAAGGGTAGTTGTCATCCTTGCTAAATAGTTACTGAGAAGAATGCTACCAGATATCCTAGGCAGTCCTGACAGGATGCCGAAGGACAAGGTAATGGTGTGGCTCCCAGGCACTTATGGTGTGAGTCATGGGTGGCCCTGGAGGTGAAATATCACACATTGCCTTTGCCTCCTCCTCCTCCTCCTCCTCCTCCTCCTCCTCCTCCTCCTCCTCCTCCAA
>JADRCD010220630.1:0-22725 GCA_019843815.1 Montemys delectorum | reverse complement strand
TTCTTCCTTTTCCTCTTCCTCCTCCTCTCCCTCCTCCTTTTCTCTCTCTCTCTCTCTCTCTCTCTCTTGCTTTTGGTGGTTTTGTTTGTTTTACTTTGTTTGTTTGTTGGTTTCGTTTGGTTTTAGAGACAGGGTTTTTCTGTGCAGCCCTGGCTGTCCTAGAACTCACTCTGTAGACCAGACTGGCTTTGAACTCATACCTTTGCCCATCCATGACATTTCTGCCAAATGTCCTGTCTTTCCTGTGGGTCTTTTCAACTTCCTTGATAGATGACGCTTTTGAAACACAAAAGTTGGGGAGTCTCTTCCTGGTTGTTTTTAAAAAACTATTTATAATAATCTCCTTTCTTAGGGCCGATCAACACAGAAAAGCCCTGCTGTCTCAGTTTGTAAGGAAGCAACAAACATGAAAAGAAAGGAAATATTAGGGTTTGGGAGCAAATATGGCCTAGACAACAGAGTTTTTCTTTCAAGGACCTAATTCTTGAGCAAAGATGTAACTGCTCCCACATTGGCTATCACTCTGGCATGGAGACACTACTGAGGAGACCTTTGGCAAGTTCTTCAGGAACATCAAGTGGGTACCCTAGAATAAGCTTGGGGGATAAGAAGGTCTCATCCTACACAGCCAAGGGTGTGGACCTGCAGAGAAGTCCAAGGATGGCAAGGGCCATCCTACAAAGCCTGAGAGGAAGGAAGTTGGAGGGTTTCTCCCAGCCTACAAATATTTTGTAGTGTGAGAGCCCAGGCAGCCAGCAGCTTGAGCACTGGCAGAAGCAAAGGCTCTTTGATCAGAGGCAGAGCTGTGGGCTGAGGCTGATATGGCCTGACAAAAACCACAGCTACCATTGAGTCGAGCCCTACTGATTTCAGACTCTGGTGTTCTTGAAGGTAGTTTAAGTGGAATGACTTGTGTTGTGACTCTACGGACACAAGTAGCTTCCCAGAGTCTCAGTCTGAGAGTGCCAAGATGAAGTAATATTGAGTAGTGGGGCCCCTCTGCTCATGAAATATAATAAAGCTCTATGTAACTCCTGTGTTTAGGGTTTACATGTGAAATGACTGCCTCTCTTAAAATGTTATCATCTGGGGTTCCTTCCATAGGACACAGAACACCTGGACTGAACCTCAGTCCCATGAGATCAACTTCAGTGGCTGGGCCTGATTAAGTAGAAAGTAGGGGGTTGGCCACAGTCACCAGAATTCTTAAGATATGGCTATAGCTTCTGTCTGTGTCCACACCAACTTACCCTGCCAGGCAGTTGTAAGTGGGAACTGCTGGTTTATTTGAACTCTAGGCAAAGGGTTTCCTCCTTCCAAAGGCCTGTGAATTTCCATGAGGCACTGAGCAGTGGTCACACCCAAAGGTCTCCACTTAAAACGGACTCATTTTTGATCCTAAGGGACCACCTTTGTGTAAATGTAGGACACATTCATTTCAGGGTAAACAGAAATGTCCCCTCACCTTGTGGTGGTAGGGGATACATCTGAAAAACAGAACAGAATCCGTTTAGCTTTCCAGTGGGACAGGCTGGGGGACTCTCACTTCCTGTCAGTTCAATGAAAAACAATGGGGGGGGGAGCAAGAGGGGAGGAAAAAAGAAATGGAGCCCTCCCTTCTGTGTCTGGCCTTAGACATGAACTCCTGATAAGATCCTGGAAAACAAGCAACATTTCTAACAGCCTGTTTGCCCTCTTCAGCTGAGAAAACAGCAAGAGCCAAAGCGAGGGACAGGGGCGACCTCTATTGTGAATGTGGCCAGGCGGACTTATTGTCGCCAAATGGCAGAGCCCGAAATGACTGAGATAAGGAATATAATAACATTTTCACATGAACCTTGCATTCTTACCTCTTCTATAGGAAAGGATATCCCTGCAGGAAGGAGGAAGTGGGGCCCTGCCCATGTCCGACCGCAGCGCTGGGACTGCATTGTCCAGGCGTTTCTGGTGACTCAGGAAGACAGTACGGAAGTTTCAACAGGAAAACAGAGAAAAGTTCAAACGTAAACAGCATCCAAAAAAAATTTACCAATAGCACACTAGATTTCCTCTCTGGGCCTTCCCATGCTTTAGAGCATCTCTGGGCTGGTAGATTTTAATCATGGCTTCTGTTCACTTTGGTAACCTCCAGCAGGGTAACCATAGTGTTTCCCTCCTCAGTAAGTCAAGAGGATGTGTTTTCTATGGCAATGGAGACAAAAACAACCTCTTTCCATAGACTGTATCCTGCCTGGCCTAGCTGGACTCTGTTCTTTCCTTTCCATTGGTCATTTCTGGGGAGGGTAGGAGCTTCCCCTGATCTGCATGTGGTAAATGGGAGCTTGTTGTTAGCAAGGCTTAAACAAGCCCAGTGCTCAGTGCCCCCCTTCTTAAGGCAAGGGTTTAGTTGGGCTGCCCAGTTTAGACCAGGGATGGGTTTTGAGTTTCAAAGGACATTTGGGGAATTGAACCTGGTCCTTCCCAAAGGTACCAGAGGGGTTGGGATTTCCCTCCTCACACCCTGTATTCTGTGCTCCCAAGGGAAGCTGCATGAGGACTCTGGGTTTAAGGTTAGAAAAAGCAAGGATAGAACAGAAAGAAATGGTTCCACTGCTAAATCTGAAATTTAGCAACAACAAGAACAAGACACAAAAGATGGTGACTTCAGAGTCTCCTTCCCTCCACTTAGTCCCAACCCTTTGTGTGGAACCAAAATGGCTCCCTTAGGGGAGCTGGGAAGATGGATGACAGGGGAGGGAGGGAGGGAGGGATGGGAAAGAGGGAGGGAGGGAGGGAAGGAGGGAGAGAGGAGGGAGGGAGGGAGGGAGGGAGGGAGGGAGAGAGAGAGAGAGAGAGAGAGAGAGAGAGAGAGAGAGAGACTATCAGACTCCCTGCTGAGTGATAAGGTCTATGCAAGGGCAAATCTTAAACAGAGGGAGTTCTCTCTGCTTTCCCAGACACTGAAAGCCTTACAACAGTAGCTAAGAACTGCAAAGACACTTCTAAAGTGGTCTTAGTGGGGGCTGCTAGGCACTAGAAGGAGCACCCGTAACTTCTGAGATAGATCTGATCACACATTTCAGGAACAGACAGTTCTAGGTAATAGACTTCTTTGATGCTGCCATTATGGGAAATTAAAGAGCTCTCTGTCCCCTCGAAATTGCTCTTAAGCTCAAGTGTCTTTCACAGCCCCTCCATGGAAGAGTTCCAAGTGGGCTGCTATAGTGCTTTAAGGGATAGCTTTTTCTGAATTGCCTTTTCCAGAATAAATGACCACCATTATGTTCAACCAGGGACCAATTCTTCACTTACATATGCAAAGCAAACTGTGGCTTGTTCTTTCAATATGCTTCTCACTACAGAAAGCTTTTGTGTGCAGCTCTGAGGGATGGGAGAATATTGCATAAAAACCCCAGGTGCACCAACAGGGTGACCTCAAGTTATAAAGCTGGTTTCAAGCTGTTTGAGATTGATTGAGGAAGTTTCGCTGAGAGTAAGGCCTGCATTCTTAGAAAATAGGACACAAAGATCATATTCCTGCCCCTTATGTATAGTGAACAACTGTTGATTCCATCCATCTATCCATCCATCCATCCATCCATCCATCCATCCATCCATTTACTCATTCATCTATCCATTTATCCACCCACCCATCCAATCCATTCATCTACCCACCCACCTACCCATCCATTTTTCATCTACCCATCCATCCATCCATCCATCCAACCATCCATCCATCCATCCATCCATCCATCCATCCATCCATCCATCCAACTATCCATCCATTCATCCATTCATATACATCTTTTATATGAGATACTGGGCACTGAATTAAGTTTTAAGGACAGTTGGGGGTGGGCTTAATTATATTTAGTGGCAAGGCATTGGCCCCACCTCATCAGAAAGGACCCTGGAGACCTCATGGACATACTGTAGGAGGTTACCTATTTCTGTCAGATGGTAACTCTGTGTCACTTGGGGCACTTTAATATGGCAGTAACCACCACAGCTATGTGGGAAAATGAGTTCAGTGATGTATAATGTACAGACTCCAGCTCCAAGAACTGACATTCGAGGCTTGCATCTCTGAATCACAAACCACTGCCAGGGAGATCTGTACGAATCTCAGGCTGACTAGAGCTGGTCTTACAGAAGCCAAGGAGGCTAAGCGAGAGCAGCATGAGTGGAGGGCCTTTCTCTTTAAGCAAAGCCTGACTGTTGCCTTCAACTTGGGAATGAGTTTTGTTGAGAATAACAAGCAGAAGAGAGACTGTCCCGGGATTCCGATCTCTGTTCCACATGGCTCAACAGGAGGTCACTTCTGCTGGGAGGAGCAGGCCTGCCACACTCTGAAACTAGCAGGCTTCTGAGTGGGAGATCTTTAAAGCATCCAAGCAGGCACTTGGCTTCTTCTCCCAAACTCCAGCATCTCATCTAACACCAAGACCACATTTTCTTCTGTACACATGGAGGCTACTGAATTTGGCTCTCCATCATTCTTCCCATAGTACCTTTCCTGAAAGAGCATGTTAATAATTATCTCTTTATATTTATTTTTTAAATGTAATTTAAATATAATTTAGTTCTATGGCCCTTCCAGCCAACTCCTCGGTACCTGCTGCCCTGTTCAAGCCCCTAACATGCTTTGTCTGCTCTCTCCTTGGCCTGCATTGCCTCCCCTTCTGCCATCCATGGCACCCACATAGCCACTCAACAAATTCTTAGGAGCACTTATCTTGGCCAGGGAACAGGATGTTTGCTGAAGGCACAGCAACAGCCAAGATGGGCATGACCCTGAATTTAGAGGGACTCTGGCTTGGCAATGACAAGAAGGGTCAGGATGTCGTCTGTTCACTCGAGACTTTTATCTTAAATAGTCCTATTTCGATGCATTACATAGAAGCTGAGATATAATTTATTAAGGCTGTTTATATTTGCTTAAATACATTTGCTTAAATACATTTGTCATTAAAACCTTGAACATCTATGAAGTCCATAGGCCTTAGTGTGTTCACATGACTGAGACTGTCTTCCTGGTAGGGAAAGTGTCAGGAACAGTATGGCCTCAGGGCCCCCAAGACCAAGTTCTCAACACAAAGGGGATTTATTTTCCACAGAGGGACAGAAGGCAGGAAATAGAGACAAAGACAGGAGACAGAGGATGAGAGAGAAGGGGAAAGGAACAAGGGAGACAGGGCAGAATATTTGTTCTCAGGAGGACTGCCTCTGGCTAGAGAGGAGACAGATGTGACCTACAGGAAAATGGCAGTTTATAAAGGTAAAGGGGACGCTCCACGTTAGGATAAGATGTTTAATTTTAATTGAGCATGTTAATAATTATCTCTTTATATTTATTTTTTAAATATAATTTAGTTATTTATTATAGTTACTTTAAAACATAATTATTGATTCTTTGTTTATTTCACATCATGTACTCAACCCCTTTCTTTTCCCAGTCCTTAAATATCTGCCCTCCACCTTTGTAACCTCTCCACAAAACAAAAACAACCCAAAAAACCAAAAAACCAAAACCCCAAAACCAAAAATCAACAACAACAAAACCCCTTCTTGCCTCGGAAGCTGCTATGTGTCATGGTGTGTCACACAGTATACCCTTTTGCCCACATAGCTTTCCTTACAAACGTTCATTGGAATGAGTCATGGGTCTGGCTAGAGGCTCCTTCTGCTGCATCATCAATACTGGACCCTCACTGGGACTCCTCTCGGATGCTCTGCTGTTGCCTGGTGTCATGGAGATCCTGCAGCTTTGGTTCAGCAGTCCCGACCAAAGGTGGGTTTTACTAGCTGGACCTTGGTAGTCAGCTCGGGAGGAGGAAGTGGCCAAATAAGGGAATGGACCCTGGTAACTAGCTAGCTTTAGCAAGGCAGGGGAATAGGGGAAGGGCAAGGCCTGCCAGAGCCATGCTTGCTACTCTCAAAGGTCACCCAGGCTGTTCATGCCTTTTGACTAATGGTAGAACCAGTAGTATTGTGAGGATGGTAAGGGGGAATGCCAGGTATCAGGTCGAAGGCTCCCTCATTTATTTTAACAACTCAAGAGGCAGCTGTTAATATCATCTCCATTATACAGATATGGAATCTAAGGCTCAGAGAGGATAATCACCTAAGAAAAACAAAACTTTTATTGGTTAAATCAGCAACTTGTTTGACATTGTTGCTCCCAGGCATGGGGGTGGGTGGGGTAAATAAGATATTTAACAACTGGTTTGGTGTGGATACTAAATAGCCAGACAGGGGCCAGGCCAGGATACCAAGTCTGAGGTCCCCCAGGGGAGGCTGGATGATTAGTGTAACCCAGTCAGCAGCAGAGCTGGCCAAGATGGCAGGGACCTAGTAGCTTGCTATGTAAAGTGCTAGCCTTGCTTATACAGCCTCTGCCAGGACACATGGAAAAGCCCCCTTCCTGTTGGCAGGCAGTATGACTAGTGAGACAGTGTGCCTATTACTAAACTGGAGACTTATTAAGGGTCACTGTGACCTTTACAGACCATTACACATGTCTGTGTGCTTTGGAAAAAGGCTGGGATGCGAAGTCTGATTTTCTACACTGTCTTTGGTTATTCAAACCTTTCTTTTCTGATTCTAGACCAGAACAGTAAAATCACGTTTTATTTAGCCCATACAGAAGCTTCTCATTTTAAAGCAGAATAGGTTGTGTGTGTGTGTGCAAGTGTATGTGGGTATAGGTGTATGTATGAGGTGAGCTTGTGCATGTGTGTGTGAGTGTGTAAGTGTATGTGTGTGAGTATGAATGTGAGTGTGAGGATGAATGTGTGAGTGAGTAAGTGTATGCGTGGAAGTGTATGTATGGAAGTGTGTAAGTGTATGTGTGGGAGTGCATGTGTGAGTTTAGCTATGTAAATGTGAGTATAAGCTTGAGTGTGTATGAGTATGAATGTGTGAGTGTGGATGTATGAATATGTATTTGTACAGAAATGAGTGTGTGAGTATGTAAGTATATATATGTGAGTATGAGCGTGAGCATGTGTGAGTGTGGATGTGTGAGTCTGTATGTGTGAGCTTAAGTGTGAGTGTGAGTGTGTGTGACTATGTGGGTTTAAGTGTGTGAGTGTGAGTGTTTGTGTGTGTCTGTGAGTGTGTCAGTGAGTATATGTTTACATGCTGACCCCCTCATCCTTCATCTAGGACCTACAATGGAAGTCAGATTATTTAGGATCACTTCCATTCCACAGAGGAGAAAAACTGAGACCCAGAGAGTCTCATCTTCTGCTCACAGTGACAGGTAAATAAGGTAGAGGCAGGATCTCGACTCCCCAGCCCAGTTTCAGAGTAGTAGCTACTGACTAGATCATGGTTTGAAATCTTGGCTGACACTGAAAAAAATCAAACAACAAACAGGAGAGGAAAGATTGAAAAACAGATGGACAGATTTTCCAGCTTATCCCGATTTAAAAAAAAAAAAAAAAAAAGCTGTAAGTAGCTATGAGTTTATGTTTGCCAGAGCAAATGTTAGCTCATTTCTCAGGCTTTCCCCAGTCCCCACTATTCCCTGCTACCTCCCAACAGGAAGGCAGCCAGGCACTTGCTGCTTCCCAAGCATGTCACTGCTCTGCTGTCACTTATCTGTCACCTACCTGAGCCCAGTGAACATTTGTGATGTCTGTGGTTCCTCTATTAGACTCTTCATAAGGGCAGTGTGTATCTAGGGTCAAAAGTGAAAAACTAGACTGGAAAGCAGAAGGTGAGAATCAGTGTCTGGGGCCATGGGGGGACATAACCATGATACATCATATGCACTCGTGAAAAAGCCGATAAATGCATTATCAGGTATGTAAGACATCTATCAATGTATGGGCTCGGGGTCCCCAAGACAAAGTTCTCTCATCGCAAAGGGAATTTATTTGTCCGAGATGGACAGTAAGGGACAGAGAGTAAGAGGCAAAGACAGGAGATGGAAAATGAGGGAGAAGGGGAAGGGAACAAAGGAGAGGGAGAAGGGGTATTTATCCCAGGGGACAAAGGACTGCCTCTAGATAGAGAGAGGACCAACGTGGCACATAGGAAAATGGTGACTTATAAGGGAGAATTCTGTGACAGAATAAGGTGTTTAATTTTAATTGGGCAAGTTAATTAGGTGAGCCAAAGAGGGCTTTTGATTGGTGGGCTTCAATACTCTGATAGCTGGACCTTGGTAGCCAGCCTCAGGAGGAGAATGTGGCTAAATAAGGGAACAGATCTTGGTGGCTAGCTCTAGGAATGTAATCTAAAGGTTTTTAGCAAGGAAGAGGGAATGGGGGAAAAGGGCAAGGCCTGCCTGAGCCATGCTCGCCTTGCTCAAGCTGGTCAGAATCCCTTCAGGAATAATTAACATATGCTAATAAAGAGGTCAGAATCTGTCCTAACTTTTCTCTCTCTCTCTCTTTTTTTTAAGATTTGTTGTGTGTGTGTGTGTGTGTATGTGTGTGTACACACGTGCACGTGCTCTATCTACATGTACACCTGTGTACCAGAAGAAGGCAAGAGCATTCGATCCCGTTATAGATGGTCATGAGCCACCATGCAGTTGCTGGGAACTGAACTCAGCACTTCTGAGAGAGCAGCCAGTGCTCTTAACCACTGAACCGTCTCTCCAGCCTCAACTTTTCTTTCTTAGACAACTGTGAGAAGCCATTATGGTTACTCTAACAACACAGAGGTGCATGGTAGGAGGCAGGGTGGCTCACTTCCCTTGTGAACCTGTGCTAAGGCCGGATTAAAGCAGAATGGGCAGAAGTGAGAGAGGCAAAGCCATCGTGGACCAGTTAAAGCTACAACAGTCGCACAGAGAGTCTGATTCCCCTTGAACCTACACTGTGAAAGACATGAAATTTACACTCAGAGAAAAAAGGTGTTCTGGTCATTAAATGAAATTCTTTACCATTTCCTACAAACATCCAGCACTGTGAAAACATTATTATAAACCAGTAGGATTCTCTTTATAACTCATGCACTGGAATTTTTGCTTTAGATGCGAGCCAACAGGTGAGAGGCCCCACCGAAGACCTGATCCTTTCCTTGTGCAGCCCTGCAGGAAGCATTCTGGAAACTCCTTTCAGGGGTTAATTGCCAAAGCCAGTTTATGAGCCACCTTTCCTAAGACTTTTACACGGTTTTATTTTCAAACTTTATTTTGATCCAAAGTAGAAACACTCACCTTTCCCAACATTATCCAAATGATACCACTGTCACAAACTGGAATTCATCAGAGAATGATTATCTTTTTGTACTGAGAAAATAATTAGCAACACTCTTCAAAGGCAAGGCCTTGCGTGCCTCAGCAGCAATAAATCACTGAAGTAAGAACAGTCCCCAGTGTGGCCTTGAGGGAGCCACTACTGCTTTGCTCATTTAGGTGGGTTTGTTTAAGGAATCTACAAAGGGAGTTCTAAATACACATGCTACTTTCTAAAGAGTTGTGTGTTTGCATATGAGCAAATTGTAGGCACATACACTAAAGTATCAGTTAGAGTTCTTTCTGGGTGGTACCATTACATGTGATTTTTAAAGGTTTCCTTATCAATGTTAATTCAAAAGAAAGCAGTGTTTATTGTCACCAGGTTAAACCTTAAGAATGTGATAAGTAGGCTCTTTACAATTTTGTATATAATGACAGGGTATAGTTTTTTTTAATAATAAAAAAATAAGGCTGGGTGGTGGTGGCACACGCCTTTAGTCCCAGCACTTGGGAGGCAGAGGCAGGCAGATTTCTGAGTTTGAGGCCGGCCTGGTCTACAGAGTGAGTTCCAGGATAGCCAGGGCTACACAGAGAAATCCTGTCTCAAAAATACAAAAAAAAAAAAAAAAAGTTATTTCCACTCTGAAAATGGCACAATTCTATATCCATCTGCTAGGTTTTAGGAAAAAAAAAAAAAAAGATGAAGAGGGTCTACTTTTTCACGTGACCTATTGTGGTAACCAGTTTTCTTGGAACACCCCCAAATTCTGCTCTAAGAGCTACAAGCAGATGACTTGGAAAAGAGTAAATAAAAATAGAAATGGGGGGAGACTGGAGGTTTAAAATCCAAACCTGCCATTTTTGGTGACTTTGAACACAAATGAGGATAGTTTATCTAGCCTAGGCTTTGAGTTTTCATTTATTCCTTGTTTGTTTATTTGTTTTAACCCTACCATCACAGAACGCCAGAGGCACGGTAATAGATAAACAATAGGAATGTATTCCTCGTGTTTCTGCAAACCAGGAAAGACCACTATGAAGGTGCCAGCACGTGACGTAGATCTTCTTGTTACGCAATATCATGCATGTATATATGCATAGAGAGAGAGGTGGGGGGAGGGAGGTGCTTTCTTCAAGAATGTACTTTGGCAATTAAAAAATTGCCTCACAACCTGGTCACTTCAGGGAAATTCAAAAATCTCAAAGGTATTCGCTGGGGACTAGATTCCTATCACAAACCTTAAAGGCTATGTTGAAACCATAGCAGCTCCTTCTCCTGATGTAAAGGAACTACACTACATAGTCCCTGGCAACCTTGATATTTTGCGGCTCTATGAACTCATCCGAATAAATCATGAGAGAAAATATATTGTGAGTTGTGGAGTAGGTAGTGTGACCAAGAGGTCTGCAGATTGCCAAATAGGAGCTTGGCTGCATGAGGAGGTGGCTTCCCCCCCCCTCCCCCCCCTCCCCCCGCAACCCTGACGCTGGAGTGGATGGGTCCAGAGAGGGTGGCTGCCAGGTAGGAAACAGAGGTCATTACTCAGCTGTTAGGGTCAATCTGAAAGACAGGCTTTGGGAAGGAGAAGAAAAACTACTGTGTATGTGATGTGTATATCCGAGGGGGAGGGGGAGAGGAAACATGGGGAGTGGGAGGTGGCAGTGGTTAAATTCCAGAAGCTTTCCTTTCTATAGGGAAAGGAAACACTTGTGGTCTTTTGCATGTAATTCAGCAGACCGAGTCTAAGGGAAAGGGAAACAGAGGCAGAAGTTAGAAGGGTCCCTTGAGCAAGTCTGGGGGATGGGGAGTGTGCAGGTAGCAGTGGGGAGGTCAGCTGAGCTCCACTGTTCCAGGCATCCCGTAAACCCATGGGGCATCCACAGTCTAGTCACTCCAACGAGAAGAGCCTTAGATTGCTTTGTTTCCTTTGGGCCTTCTAGCTCAGTGGTTCTCAACCTTCCTGATGCTGTGACCCTTTAATACAGTTCCTCATGCTGTGGTGACTCTCTCCCCCACCCCCCAACCATAAAATTATTTTTTGTTGCTTATTTCATAACTTGCTACTGTTACGCATTACAAATATCTGTGTTTTCTGATGTTCTTAGGTGACCTCTCCCTCAACCTTCCAAGGGGGTCACTCAACCCTCCAGGGTTGAGAAATCCTGCTCTAGATACTCTCTCAAACCATCTGAAGTTGCAGGCTTGAAAGCTGGTGGGTCAAGAATGTGGTTATCACACACTGCTTAGCTGAAGGTTGGATTCCAAGCTAGTTCTGCACTTCCCAGAGGCAGTTACTGTTCTTAGGGGCTCCAAGGCCAAAAAGGCTAAGTTGCAGGTTGGTCTGGGGAAGGCAGAAGGTGCTGAGCTGTCCCAGAGCAGAAGCAGAGCTGACCATTCCCAGCCCACCCAAGCCCTGCTCAAAGCTCTGTCAGCCACCCTTTGACCCTGCAGCTACAGGCCCCTCCCTGGAGCCTGAGGAGGGAGGGAAGCCAGGAAGCAACTGTGATAGGAGTTTTCATCTTTGAATTAGCTGATTATTTGGGGGGAAACAGATTGTTTTAAATCGGAAGAGGCCGATACCTTCTAAGAGCGAGTTTAAGTTTCTCCCACCTCAACATAATCGTAGCAGAAATGGAAGATGGGGAGCCCAGTTTTAAAAATGATAAAAATTATTAGCTAACTTGAGCCGTGGCTCTCAAACATTTCCTATTTCACTAAGTATAAAAGTACAACCGCCATGAATCCTATGAAGACAAAGCCACTGGTGCTTTAAATGCATTTAATCAGGGTGCATACATAGACAGGCAGACAGCCTTCAGGGACAGCTTCTAGCAGGAAGTGGTGTTAGAACTGTGGGTTGACGGAGGGGTTAGATAGGCATGGGGAAAAAAAAACCAACCCCTAGGAGGAAGAGAGCTTGTCCACTGGAGGTTAGATAGGTGAAAGGACTGGGAAGGGCCAATGAGTAGTCTCTGAAGAAAGGTTGGGGTCAGACACCCAGGGCATTTCAGTTTGTTTCTTACCTAGTTCCCTCACTACAGTTAAATGGATTTGAAAACAGCAACAAGGGGAATGAATTTCCCCAGTTGGAATCATAATGAGACACTCAGGTGATGCGAATACGACAGAGGAAAGGAGTGGGAACCAAGGCAGCTGTAGACCAACAGTGCTGCCCATCCCTGTCAAATCCCACAACCCCCGTGGCCACCAGGTATTCCTGGTCGAACAGTCTCCCCAGAGCTCCATGGGGATGGCTTAGCAGTAGGGCTGTCCTGTGTGATGGAGTCTAAAGAAATGTCAGGAGGAGGTTGATATGCTCCTCGTCAGTTCTGGAGACCTCAGAGTACAACATATGAATTCTGTGGGGGCTCTGGGCATGAAATGGCATCCCTAAGAAACCTCCTCACTGTACAGAGAGTGTTGTAATGGTGCCAGAGCAGAGAGCACGAAACCTAGATGATGTAGAATGGTTGGCCTTCTCCTTATCTCTTCAGCCAGGATCCTGCTCTAAGTTGCTCGTATGCCTGTCAAGCATATAATAATTCTTTCACCATGTTTTTGTATTCTTCATTTTATTGTCTTGACATTTGAGAAAAAAAAAAAACGATTTGCTTATTTTTATTTTATGTGCATTTGTATTTTGCCTGCACACGTGTCTATGTGAGGGTGTCAGATCCCCTGGAACTGGAGTTATAGATAGTTGGCAACTATCTTGTGGGTACTGGGTATTGAAAGGTCCTCTGGAAGAGCAGTCAGTGCTCTAAACAGCTGAGGCACCTCTTTAGCCCTTCAGCTTATTTTGTTTAATTATGTGCATATGTGATGTGTGTGCATGTGAGTACAGGTGCATGAAGAGTCCAGTAGAGGACACGGGCTCCCATGGAGCTGAAGTTACAGGTATTTCCAAGCGCTGTCCAATGTGAACGTTGGGAACCAAATTCAGTTCTACTGGAAACACAAGAAGTGCTTTTAATTACTGAGCTATCTTTCTAGGCCTCCCTACAGCCCACTTCTCTGTCAAGATTATTTTTAAATGGATTTTTTTAAAAAATTGCAAACCAAACCAGATCATGTGTATACTTTGCATAAAACCCTTTGCTAGATTCATTCTTATCTTGCTTTGAACAAAATCAAAAGTCCTTTGAGGCCTGCAAGACCACAAAGCTGCCCCTTGCTTACCCCTCCAATGTTATCTTTCCCCACTTTCTCACTCCATTTTTCTGGTGTTTCTCATGAGGCCACCCTCTCCTGAAGTCTCTCCTGGACTTTCTTGAGTGTCACTCTCTATAAACTAGGTCTTGGTCCATATGTTATCTCCTCAGAAAGGCTTACCCCCAAACAACATGATCCACTAGCAATGGTAGGTCAGTTTCTAGCTTGTCAACATTTCCATTCCTCTCAAAGCTCTTGTTTAGTCTGAGTTTTTATCATTTGTCCAATGACTGCGTAGTCATTCACTAGAATTTAAATACCTTAATGGTGAAAGCTAGTCCTTGAATAATGCTTGTTGCAAAGAAGGTACACAATTAGCACCTGTCAGATGAGTGGATTAACAAATGAATGAATGCATACACATCTCTCTTATTAAAGATAGAGCAAGCTAGCCCAGTGGTAGTAGCGCATGCTTTAAATCCCAGCACTCAGGAAGCAGAGATAGGTGGATCTCTGAGTTTGAGGCCAGCCTGGTCTACAGAGGGAGTTTCAGGATAGCCAAGCCCACACAGAGAAATCCTGTCTCAAAAAACAACAAACAAACAAACAAAAAAAAACCAAAACTAAAATAGAGCAAGGTGACGGGATAAGTATAAATGCAAATGTGTACACTATGTGCTTAGCACTGGAGCTGCTAACAGATAAAAGACAAGATGTTCAGGGGTGTTCTGCCTGCAGCCCCCTAATGGAGATAAACACAATAGAAATAACCTCCACAGAAATTCTAGAAGACATTCAGCAGTCTCAATAAAGCATGCTGATTTTGCCTGGGAAATTGGAAATATCCCCTAGATTCAAATTTAGTTTAATGATTAGTTCTCTTATAGATTGGACCTTGAATGTTTCTCCAAAGACTCAAATATTAAGATGACAATAATAACAATAACAATAATAATAATAATAATAATAATAGCGCTTTTGGTTGTGTTATTGGAAAATACTAGAACTTTCAAGGAGGTTGAAATAGTGAAAAGGGTTGTGAGGAAACTGACAGCGATTGAGTGGCCCTGATCTCTTCTATCTCCTCTCCTTGGCTCCCTAGCTATGTGCTGAGAAAGTTCCACTGCACACTCCAACTGATGATGTGTTGGCTTGCCACAGGCCCCTAAGCAACAGGGCCAACTAATCACAGACTGCAACCTGGAAAACTGTGAAAAAAAAAATATGACTTTCTTCTTAGGTGTTGACTGCTTCCAAAGGTTTGTTATACTTTGTCAGTGTTCTATTGCTGTGAAGAAACACCATGGCCATGGCAACTCTTATAAAGGAAACCATTTCACTGGGGCTGACTTACAGTTCAGAGGTTTGGTCGATGGCAGGAAGCATGGCAGCATGCAGGCAAAAATGGTGCTGGAGAAATTCTGGAAGTTTTTACATCTGGATCAGCAGGCAGCAGGAAGACAGAGTGACACTGGGCCCTGCATGAACTTCTGAAACCTCTAATCCCACCCTCAGTGACATACTGCCAAAGCCACACCCACTCCAACAAGGCCACACCTCCAATAATGTCACTCCCTATAAGTCTACGGGGGCCATTTTCATTCAGACTACCACAGTTTCGAAGTGACCGAAGTGACCAATGAAAATTGACTAACACAAGTTCAGGAAACAATAAATGTGGATTTTTACTGTTATATAACACCTTAAACACAGAAAGATGAGCTCACTTGGTCCTTGCCCTCAGGGCACACAGCTTTATAAGGGACCGAACCACAGAAACACTGAATTAACATATAAGCTGATTAGTGTAGGGGAAGCCAGAAGAAACACTTAGAACAGCTCTGAGCAGGGATGTACTGGTTTTTCCCAAAAAGCATGGGACCAACTTTGTAGAAGAGCTGGCATCTCATGGTGTCCTGAAACTGAACAGGATTTTTTTTTTAAGCTTTATTTTTTTATTTTTAAATTATGTATATGTGTGCGCATCTGTATGCGTTTGTGCATAGGAGTGTGATGCCCTTGGAGGCTAGACAAGGGGGACTGATCCCCCTAGAGCTGGAGTTTCAGGTGGTTGTCAGCCATCCAGTGTAGGATCTGGGGCTGAAACTCTAAGAGGCAGTTCAGTTGAGCAGATCACTAGAGTGTTTACTGAACCTGAGAGACTCACTATACATCTTCCAGGATGTACAACAGACATACTGTATGAAGAAAAAAAAAATCATATCTCCTAAAGATGTATTTAGTGAAATGCCTACAATAGAACTCAGTGAAATGAGATTTGGCTGTAAATCCAGCCATGGGTTGGTAGAAGAATTCCGTGGAATTGGAACCCCCATTCCAATTCAGGAGATTCATAGAATCAACAAGCTGCAGCCAGCCTTGGCAATAGGGCTCTGGTGTTCTGTTCTAAGTCTGTACTTGTACTATACGGCTAAGCAGAAAGAGAAACCCTGAGTTATGAACTGGTTCAATGGACTAGCTTAGTCACTGGGCTGGGATGAAGAGTTAAGAGGTTATGCTGGAAGAAGCCCTGGAAAGTACACTGGACTGGAAGGCAGGAGACCTGAGCTCCCACTCTGGGTGTGACATTGATTATGAATCGGACAAAGTGATTAACCTACGTATGTCTTGGTCATGGTAACTTAACCCATGCTTATCTTAGATTGCATGAGCCACAAGGCCTTGGTAGTAGACCACAAAGATGGCCACGATTGTCCTGCCATTGCTTAGTTGTCCATCTTTGCTACACAGTTTTGCTTTTTTCTTATCAAGAGGTGGAATATCTCAAGACAAATGGAGTCCCTTTAAATCAATGCTGGTCCCATGACATGATGTGATGTAAGGAATGTAGTACAAGTGGCACTATGTTTGACTCTAAGCCTGTGGTTTACAACCTTGTTGGGGGTTGAATAGCCCTTTCACAGAGGCCCCCCAAGACTATCAGAAAAAAAAACATAGATATATGTTATAATTCATAACAGTAGCAAAATTACAGCTATGAAGTAGTAATGGAAATAATTTTATGGTTGGGGGTCACCACAACATGCAGAACTATATTGAAGGGTCTCAGCATTAGGAAGGTTGAAAACCACTGTTCTAAGCAGGCAGAGGTTCTGTCTACAAGGACTTCTATAATGAGCCTGTGGCTGTGACATCAAGCCTCAACTCGTCTCCTTGAGATTGAAAGATCAGGAAAAGAAGGTTCAGACAATGGCCAGCGCCAACCACTGAATATGGGAGACACCACCACGGATTATCTGACTGCAGTTAATTCACCAGATGGACACTGGTGAGTCGATAATCTCTACACAGGCAGCAGCACAGCCACTCAACTGGGCCCAGCAACATTTCTGACCCATAGAGTTATGAGCAGTAACATGGCCAACACATTAATCACAGGTTTTAGATTTTTGAGAGCCGACACTGTGAAACCAATTTATTGCCCTTAGAGGAACTGGGCTGAGTGATGTTTACGTTGTGTTAGGTTTCACTTCAAAGAACTGAAACAAGGGTTAAATGAAGCTTCAGTCTTCTCACCCTTGACCTTTAACACTTTCAACACTATTGTGGGGACCAACCAGAGCAGCGGATTCTCAACCTGTGGGTCGAGACCCCTCTTGGAAGGGTATCAAATCACTCTTTCACAGGGGTAGCCTAATAGAAATAATTTTATGGGGTGGGAGTGGGGGTTGTCACCAAAACATGAGGAACCAGATTAACGGGCTGCAGCATTAGAAAGGTTGAGAACCACTGCTCTAGAGTTTAAACCACTGTTATTTCCCACTGTAAGGAAATTCAAACGTTCCCTCCAAAGGACCCAAAGCCAAAGTCATTCAATAGATTAACAGGGAAAACCCCGCAACAGATTTACTAATGAAATGTATACATATACAAAACCATATAGAATGTAAAAATTCAGGTTCAATGACAGAGCATTAGCTAAGCATGTATAAGGCCTTGGGTTTGAGGCCCAGTGCCAAAAAGGAAGAGCCACAAATAGTAAATGAATACTCAAAGATGACATCAAACAGTAGGAACTATAGATAATATAACTATAGAGAAAATAAACAAACGAGAAGAGCAGACAGCACCACAGAACCAAGTTCTCCAGGCTGGCCGTGCTGTTTGGGTGCTATAATTGACTCCCTTGATGAGTAAATTGGCAGTGAGCAGATTGAAGGTGACTGTGTTTCTCTTGGGTAGGTCTGGACCTTTGTGGATGATAGACCCTCAGAGAAAGCAACTTCTTGCTTTGGGAAAGAGGATGAAGAGAGAGGAGGGGTGTGCGTGTGTGGAGGGGGGACAAGTCAGGGAGACGTTGCGGCTGTTTCTGTAATACTGTATATTAAAGTGTCCAGTGCCATCTACCTCACCTCCTACCTCTCAGTTGCAAGGATTACAGGTTGTACCACCACACCTGGCTGGAGTGTCCCTTGCTCCAGCAACTTGAAGTTGGAGGACAGCAAGCACCACAGGAAATAATTTGCATGACTCAGTAGTGCCTCCTCTTGAGTCACTGAGTTGCAAGTCCCCAAGCTCTGCTTGTCCCATGGGACATTCATTCATTCTCATTGGTGAGTGAGCAGCTGCTGTGTGCCAGGTACTGTATGGAGACACACTGTGTCAAAAGGAAGGTGTACTAGGCCAGGGGTGGCAGGGTTTGGGCATTGTATGTGGAAAGGGGCTCACCTATCCTCACCATCTTTCTAGTAATATCTCATATATGTCAGGGTTTCCTCAGAGGTGGCCCCACCCTAAAGGCTCAGAATTTCAGACCTACCAGAACTTTGTTTCCTCCCAACACCATTTGTATAAACAGCACGAGAGAACACCAGGCTCGCAGAGAACAGCCAGGGATCATATCAATTCTGTCCTCAGGATGGGAGTCAGGGGCCCTTACTCTGGAGCCTTCATTTTGGGGGATATGAACCTGAGCCAGAACTGAAATTGGAGCCTTGAACATGGCTTTGACTAATGGGGGCCAAGGCTTTGGTAACGCACACACTGCATCCTTTGAGGGTGGAGGGTGGGTGCTATCAGGGAGCCTATGGAGTATGGAGCTTTTCCTTTGATGGGGAAAGATGTCGAGCCTGAGAAAGATGATAGAAATTACTGCTGGAACCAGAACCCTGATTTTTCATTCCCATCTTCTGTTGTGATGTAGCACATAATGGCAAAAAGAAAAGGAAAGTAGATTTAGGTTAAAAACCCCCAAACCCTGGATTTTAATTTCAACCCCTTTATTCCTTAACTGTGTGACCTTTAATTCAAAACTCTAGTCTTCTCTCCTAGCTGAAGTAAAGCAGGATTAATAATCTTAAGTATCAATTGAGTTTATCTATTGCATGGGACTATTTAGAGTGTGGATATTGAACATATTCCCCAGTAACGATGCCTCTTGCTCCTTACGTACCTACCTGTGGTCTTTATTCAGGGAAGGGCTAGGAATGCCATATGGCCAAGGCTCACCCTCTTGAGAGCATTCATTAACCCCTTCTAAGAGGACATGTCTCTGTTTCACCCCAGCATCTCCTGCCATCTCTTTGGGTCCTTGAACTCTGACTAAGGGTAATAATGGAATAAGGAAATGACAGACACACGGACCCAGGAAAGCTAGGGTTGTGTGATCTCAGCTCTCAAATGGAGAAGCCCCAGTGACCCAGAAGCTCAGCCTTTTATTGTGTGCGGTTGGATGAGGATGCGTGGGAATTGTACACAGCTGAACAAGGAGGCGGGGTTAGGTTATCTCAGTAGGGGTAGCATCTGCAGAGGAGCAGTCCTTAGGCCATAAACATAAACAGTGTGTGTGTGTGTGTGTGTGTGTGTGTGTAACTATGGAGGATAACTTTCTGCACACAGTATCATATCCACACATGGACCAGGGAAGGCCTTGCCATTTTTTGTGGGTCAAAGGCATTGGGACTCTTGATATAGCCTAGCCCATGTCAAACAATACATGTTCACTCAGAATTTTACTTACTCCCTACAATTTTCTGTCTTCAGATCCCTTGCATAATCCTTGGATTATGAAGTGACTTATTGAAAGTAGTGAAATATCACGGTATTGGCCCAGCATCCTTGCCTGTAAAGCCCAGGCAGCGTACAGAGTGGCCTTTCTTATCACCTTCATACTCTAGCTTCATCTGTGTCTTAGGTATGTAAGAGGCCTTGAGACAGTGTTATGACATCGCTTTGCCAGCACACGTGGCAGCCATGGGAACTCAATACCTGCCTCTCCCGAACAGTCTTCAGGTCTTCAGAGTTATCTCCTTTTCTTTTTCAAATCTATCTGTCCGTGTGTGTGTGTGTGTGTGTGTGTGTGTGTGTGTGCGCGCGCGCGCGTGCATGCGTGTGTGGGCATGTGTGTGTGCATGTGTATCCATGTGTATGCAGATGAATTTCTGTATGAATGTGTTGAGGTCTAAACTTAGCATCAGGTGGCCTCCTCTATGTCTTCCCATCTTATATATTAAGGTAAGGGCTCTACACCTCCTCCTGGCTGGGTGAGCTGCCTGCAATGGAAGGCTAGCTTTTACATTCGTTCTGGGGATCCACACTCTAGTCCTCCTTCTGAACCCCCTCCCCCACTCTCTTTTGTAGTTGTTCCCAAATTACAAGAAGACCGGGTTCTACAAGGTCAGTGTAAAGAAAATGCTCTCACCTCATCTCTGTGCTGGGCCCCGAAGAGCAGGGCCCAGCTCTACCGACTGAGTCCCACAGGTGGCCGCTTCTTTACTTTAGATCTTCTCCCTTGGCTTCTGCCCCCATGGATAACTGAGTCAGCCCAAGCAGGCTGCTGCAGAGGAAGGATTCCATCACCCTGCTTGTGTTTTGGACTTTCTCTATGCTTGGAAGTCTGTCATCTGGAGTTCTCCCTGCCAGCCCGGTCGGCTTTGAGATCTCCCTGAACCATCCTAAATAACTGCTTGGCATCATCTGAGTATCAAGGATCTTCTAAATATGACAGGACCTCAAACTTCTAACCCCTTAGCTTTTTCCATCATTAAAGTGTTGGTCATGAAACTTCAAACCAGACTTTCCCCATCTTTGCCTTGAACCCACAGCATGACATCCTGTCTTCCACGGTATTTCCTGAGCTTCCGGTAATTGGAGAGAGAAGGGGGAGGGGGGAGACTGCAGTTTCCTGTAAAGCCTGGTCCAACACCTTCAAGGATCAAAAAAAAAAAGAGAGAGAGAGAGAGAGAGAGAGAGAGAGAGAGAGAGAGAGAGAGAGAGAGAGAGAGAGAGAGAGAAATCCTCCATTTTCTTGTCTTTATGCATCTAAAATCCAAAACAGCTGTTAGTGCAGGTAGTGAACGCATGGTTGAGTGCTGAATCCATTTGTGATTTTTCTGGGCTTACCACACTTATGTCATATAGGAAGTGATTTTGACTAGTCCGGGCAGGTTCTCTTTTGTCCTGGACAGAGTGGCAGTGATTCACAGCTCAGGGCCTCGCAATACTCTATTGCTGTCTTTCTTCTTCCTTCTTTCTAATGATACAAATGTAGATTTTGGAGGTAGGGGAGTCAGAGAGTACAGAGTACTAATTAATTTAAACATTTAATCATTTGAAATAATTTTAATTGTCTCATTAGCTATTCTCCCTCCAAAGATGGTTCACGTCTGTACCACCCCATGGTAAAACTTCATCATGCATCATCCTACTCTTATAAACTCTAGGTTACTATAACAACAGAAAACTTAGTATGGCCAGGGAGGTAGCTGGCTGGGTAAAAAGGGCTCAGCTGGTAAAAGTGATTTCTATGTAAGCCCAACAACCAGAGTTAATCCCAGATACTCAAGTAAAAGGTTGAATACCGTGACACACCCTGTAATCCTGACACTCCTATGGTAAAATGGAAGGCAGAGACAGGAGAATCTGCCAGAATCTCATAGGATATTGAGCCTGGAGTATTCAGAGCAATAGCATATACTACAAGAGAGACCCTGACTTTAGACAAGGGGGAAGGAGAGACTGACTCTTAAAATGTTGTCTAAACTACACATATGCACACACTTGCACAAATACACAGCAAATAAATAAAAAGACTAAATTATCACTTTTTGAGTAGGTGATAAAGTTCTGGACTCATATAGATTCATAGGAGACTGATTGATATAAATAACTCAAAGCCATAACAGAATCAACCTAACAATTTCTCTTTTAGATGCATTCAATTGAAGAATTCATCCTTGGGCATTCGTGCCAAAACAGACTGAAAAGAGAAGTCAAAACACCATACTAATTAACAAGAGATTGTTCTGGAACATGTAGGAAGGTGAGAATGTTATTTCCAAGCTGATCATATCACACAATTCCAGTCAAATGTGAGTCTAATCATCTGCTGGTCTCTGGATCTGATGCGTTAATTGTGTTTGTTTTGCATATATATGTGTACGTATATGTATATATGTATGTTTATGTATATGTATATGTAAACAAAGTCTTGAAACAAGATCTGACTCTACAGCCAAGAATGACATAAACTCATAATCCACCTGCCCCCGGCTGTAGTGAGAATCTAGGTTTCTTTATGATGTGGTTTTGTTTTCATCCTGGGTGCAGGGTATGGAGCTGCTTCAGATTAACTATAGCACCTGACTATGATTTGCCTCGTGCTTTAGCAGGGGTGTGATTTTGCTAGCTGCAGATAGTTTCTGCAATTGTGTGGCATTGTGTGATGTTGGGAATTCTGGGGACTTTTCAGAGGGTACACAAATGCAAGGGTACTGGGTGTCACGGTTGGTTGCTGTTGGTTGAGGTCTGTTAAGTAGTCCATGCACAAAGCAGAAACAACAACAAGAAATTAGATATCCTGATAGTAAAGATCAAACTTGCCTCAAGGGACTGGACACCCTAATCTTCAGGAAGTAGTCTGATGATAACATCTCTGCTTTCTGACCTCTGACTTTTCAGGGATCTCTTTCCTTTCCTCTCTATCCGTTTTTTCCCTTTCTTATCTAGTGTTAGGGGGTTGAAAGGGTGGAAGAAAAAAGAACCCACAAAGTGGCAAAAAGATTTGGCTTCCTGGGTCCAGGCATTATAGCTGTGTACCATACATCAGGCTTTGCTCTACATTTGTTTTGATGCAGGTAAGATGCTTTGGATGAACTCAGCAGGAGGAGACATATTATGAAGTTGGGATCATTACGGTGAACCTAAGTATGAATGGCTGAGTAGTACTATACACATATCCCAGGAGTCAATGGACAATAGAATACATCACACATCATGACTGGCAGCCGAGTGGGAACAGGAGATGAACAATTTCCCAGATGTGATGGATACTATCTACAAGAGTTAAAAAAAAAAAAAAAAAAAAAGTTACATTTCCCTCTCCAAGAATCAAACCCACAGGGCAGAGATGAACTTTTTTTTTTTTTTTTTTTTTTAT
>JADRCD010220629.1:14436-38081 GCA_019843815.1 Montemys delectorum | reverse complement strand
TTATCACAGAGAAGGGAGCTTCAGTTGGGGAAGTGCTTCTATGAGATTCAGCTTTGAGGCATTTTCTCAATTACTGATCAAGGGGGTAAGGCCCCTTGTTGGTGTTGCCATCCCTGGGCTGGAAGTCTTGGGTTCTATAAGAGAGCAGGCTGAGTAAGCCAGGGGAAGCAAGCCAGTAAGGAACATCCCTCCATGGCCTCTGCATCAGCTCCTGCTTCCTGACTTGCTTGAGTTCCAGTCCTGACTTCCTCTGGTGATCAACAGCAATGTGGAAGTAAGCTAAATAAACCCTTTCCTCCCCAACTTGCTTCTTGGTCATGATGTTTGTGCAGAAATAGAAACCCTAACTAAGACAGATATCATGATCACTGAGGTACAATTGTCTGGGAATTATGCCCTCAGTGTCAGCACAGGGTAACTATGGCCCAACATGGTTAGGGTTTACTTGTCCAACCAGAGGCTAGCATGTGTAAGATCTCCCATGCAGTAATAGTTTTAAAAAATAAAGGGGCAATAGACCAGCTGAGGATTTTAGTTAGGGCTTTATTGTTGAGAAGACACACCATGACCAAGGCCACTTTTATAAAGGACATTTTATTGGATGACTTATAGTTTCAGAGGTTCAATCCTTTATCATCATGGTGGAAAGCATGCCATCTGGCAGACAGATGTGGTGGTAGAGGAACTAAGAGTTCTACATCTTGATCTGAAAACAGCCTGGAGGAGAATTTTCTGCAGGCAGCTAAGGGACTACTCTCTTCTTCACTTGGCAGAACTTGAGTACTAGAAGACCATCAAAGTCTACCTACACAGTGACATACTTCCTCCAATAAGGCCATACCTTACAATAATGCCACTTCCCATAGGTCAAGCATATTCAAATCACCAGAGTTCTTAATGTGAAAAGACAGACAGAAATGCCATTATTGAAGATGCAGTCTCTGTTGGAGGAAAGACCACAATATATTGGAGATACTGGAGCAATAGATGACTAAAATCAAGATGGGAGTTGTAAAGGAGATCTATCGAACTGCCAAACAAATGAGAAGGCAAGGCTGATTCCATGATAGACTTCAAACTGGCAGTTAAGGAGACTAAGCATAAGAACTGGGCAAGTCCACACAAGCCCATGCAAAGTCAATTACTAATAGAAAAAAATGCAGGCTCTAGCCTGCTGACCCCAATAATGGTTCTGGAATGTCTAGAGGTAGAGATAGATAAAGCTCATCTACCGCACCTGTGAGCTCACTTGGTTGTCTCACTATTCTGATAATGGAATTATGGATGACCCCAGTATGCTGGACTTCTGAAGAAAAAAACACTCTTTGCATTTACATACTGTTTGAGTCTGGGATATAATTCTTAGGGGAATCATGGCCCCTTACACAAACTGTTTATATCGTGAATGATAGAGGGAGAGAAGTACAACTTGTCAAGCTCTTTAGAATCAAGAAGGTCACAATTGAGTTTAACAAATTAGACATTCATCTTTTTACATTGATGAATCTTGCTTTTGCAGTGATATGACTGTAACTGTACCCTGATTCTTCCTGTTAGGAATAATAACATAATTAAGTTTTAGTATTATAAGAAGTCATAGGTCCAATCCGCCATCGTGGGTGGGGCCGCCGCCATGATGCAGATTTTTGTGAAGACCCTTACGGGGAAGACCATCACACTCGAGGTTGAACCCTCGGACACTATAGAAAATGTAACGGCCAAGATCCAGGATAAGGAAGGAATTCCTCCCGATCAGCAGAGGTTGATCTTTGCTGATAAGCAGCTGGAAGATGGCCATACTTTGTCTGACTACAACATTCAAAAGGGGTCCACCCTTCATCTTGTGTTGAGACTTCGTGGAGGTGCTAAGAAAAGGAAGAAGTAGTCCTACACCACCCCCAAGAAGAATAAGCATAAGAGGAAGAAGGTTAAGTTGGCTGTGCTGAAATACTATAAGGTGGATGAAAATGGCAAAATTAGCCGACTTTGTCGAGAGTGTCCTTCTGATAAATGTGGTGCTGGAGTTTTCATGGGTAGCCACTTTGACAGGCATTACTGTGGCAAGTGTTGTCTCACTTACTGCTTCAACAAACCAGAAGACAAGTAGTTGTGTATGAGTTAATAAAAAGAAGGAACTCAAAAAAAAAAAAAAAGAAGTCATAGTCTTTGAATATTTAGAAAGACAATAAGCATTTAAGGCATTGAAAAATTTAACACTGGAAACTTTTTAAAGTTGTACTGTGTTTTATATTATAGTGTGATATTAATACGATTCCTTGGGGATAAGCAAAGATTATATTTAAATAGTTATTTATTTGTATGTCAAGTTGACAAAACCTGGATTAGTATCAGCTAATCTTTGTTTTCAACTTGATACACTTTGGAAGAAATATCCTCAGATGAGAAATATCCTCCATCAGATTTGCCTCCAGAGATGTCTGTGGGGACATTTTCTTCAAGGCTAATAGACCAGCCAACTGTTCATAGGCATCCTTTGGTATATGAGTCTGAGTTGTATTAAAATTACCTGAGCTAGCAGAAGAAAACAAGAGTGTAAACAGTGCTACACTGGAGTCTTTTTCAGTTCTTGCCTTCCTACCCAGTTCTTGTTTCCTACCATGAATTCATGACTTGGCTTCCCTTAATGATGGACTATAATCTATAAGTCAAGTAAACACTGTGATCCCAAAGTTTCTTTGACTTGTTCTCTTTATTCCATCAACAGAAAGCAAACTAGCAGAAAAGAGGTGTCAAGACATCATTTGTTAGAACTGTGTATACACGTTTTTTATTTTATATTAATCATATTATATCATATAACTCCTAAGAAATTAAGACAAATCCTGGACAACAACAATGAAGGAAATATAAACCCTACATCTAATTTTATTAAAGTACTTAATATACATTTACAAAAGGCTGAACTTTTAAAAATTATATTTTACTTTACTATAGCGTATCTAAACTTGAATTTAAAAATAATAAATGTATGCATTTCTTCTGTGCAAATTTGTAATATTATGTGTGTATATGTGAGTGTGTCTGTTTGTCTGCATGTCTGTGTGTATGTGTGTTACCAAATTTAGGATTAATTTAAGTCCATAATCCCAAAAATCACATTGGACCACACACACACACACACACACACACATATGCCTAAAAGATAAGACATTTGGAAGCGAGGAGAGACAAAGATTTCCAGTTACACCCTCTCTCATCATCTTACATTATTTATTGTGTGTTATGATTGCTGTATGAGGGGTGTGTGTGTGTGTGTGTGTGTGTGTGTGTGTGTGTGTTTGAGTTTGTCAGTGGGTACATTCATACCATAATAGATTTTCAGAATAAATCCAGGTGTCAGGTTCTTTCTTCCTCCTCCTTTTTTAGATGGAATTTTTCCAATTTATTCACCAAGACTGCAAGACATCTCTGAACTCTGCTTCACATTCTATCCTAAGAGGACTAGAATTACATATTACATATATGCTTCTGTGACCAGCTTTTTTTCCTTTGAGGCATAAGCATTCGTTCTCTATTTTTTTTTGTTTGTTTGTTTGTTTTGAGACAGGGTTTCTCTGTGTAGCCCTCGATGTGCTGGAACTCACTCTGTAGACCAGGCTGGCCTCGAATCCAGAAATCCACCTGCCTTTGCCTCCCAAGTGCTGGGACTAAAGGCGTGCGCCACTACTGCCTGGCAGCATTCAACCTCTTATCCCCAGGCTTGCACAACAAGTATTTTATATACTGAGCAATACTAAGTATTTTATATACTAAGCCTCAAACACTCTTGAGCTAATAGAATTTTAATAGCCTTAGCATCTTTTCTATTAACCCTTTATTTGCTATTTCTTTAAAGAATGCTATGCCTGAGATGACGCTTACTTCTAATCGGTTTTATTATCAAAGGAAACACTTCAGTAATCTTCAGTTGTATCTGTCCTATTAATTTATAGTCAGTTTTGACAGAGCTCTATGTGTCTGCCTGCTGCTTTGGAAAAGTATAAATGATTGAGTTTGCACAAATATCAATAAGTTTTTTCTATAAATAATTATGTGTAATAGATATAATGAATTGCTTCTGTAATGGAAGAATAGCTTCAGGAGTTCTAAATGTTCTAGAGTGTTAAATGATTACCTGTTCTAATGTTTATGTATTAAAGGTTGCTCATAATTACATTTTAAATCATGTAGGCAAAGAATATGTCAAGTACAGCAAATTAGTCATATAATCAATATATATTTATTGAAGTCTCTGTTTAAAGCACTGCATGTTACCCACACATAAATGTCCTACAGCACAGTATAATTATTATTTTCATAAAGTGTTAATTTCATATTTATATGCTTACACATATGCTTCTACGTTTTAGTATATAATTTCCACTATCGCTATGCATAATGAAAATTAATTTAAATGTACACACATTTCTTAGTCATCATTTCTTCTCAGTGATATAGATTTAATTTCATTCTTTACTTTTATTAATTCTTGAGAATACCGTACAATGTATTTTGAATATCTTCACTTCCCATGTCCACTTTAGGATGCTCTCAACCCACCCACCGACTCCCACAGAATTTTGAGCTTGCAGTAGATTTTTGCAATCACATTATGATTAAGAATATTCTATTGGCGTGGTCCCGCATTCTGTTTCTCCCTTCCCGTGTCCAGGCACTGCTGACACTGGGCTAAAAAGGAAGAAGTACAGCAGGAATGGATGGCTCGACAGGATTTCCATCTGGCATTGAGAGCCTGGTGGAAAACATTCTTTGAGCTTTTTAGTGTTTTCGCTCTTCTTTATCAGGGGAAACTGAATTAGCTCACTTAGACGATATTCTGCAGAAGAGCAGCTCTCCTTATTGGGGTAACAAGGCCTATATAGACCTTGGAAAGTGAGTATGGGTTTTCAAGGAGTGTGTACATTACTGTCAGGGGGTTAGATACTTGGAATGCTTTATTTCCATGGACAGGCATTCCACTTGCTTAATCCTTTAATTTGGGCAAGAGGGTTCTTTACTTCCCCAAGAATGATGAAGGTAGGGGTGGTGAGGCCGTGTGCCCATGACACGCAGGCTGAGAAGAGGGAGGGGGTGATCCTTACTCCTCAGGTCTCAAGAGGAGACTTTTGTCTTAAGATAAGATTTTGGGAATTTTGGACTTTTCTAACCTCATTCTGGTTCCAGGCCTGTTCTCCCCAGTCACGCTTGCTCCACATATTGGCAATAAAAGAAACCATTGTAATTTAAGAGTATTAGAAGTGAAATTATCTATAGTGTTATGACTTACAAATAAAAGAATAAAGAAGTAAGAATGCAAGTTCTGCTGAGCGTGGCAGTGCACGTTTCTAATATTAGCACTCAGGAGGCAGACACTGACAGAACTCTGTGAGGTCAAGGCCTGTCTGATCTACATATCTAGTTCCAGGCCAGCCATGAGACATTGTATCAAGAAATAAAAGGGAACAAAAACAAAATAAAGCACATTTTAAATTTTAGGTAGGTGAATTTACTCGTTTATTTTATTAATGACATTAAGATATAGTCCAGAAATAAATACTTGTTTGAAACTAAGAACTCCGGAAAACATGACTGGAAGTAGCAGGATGAACCTGTAACCTCAGCGTTCGTACTGTGAAGTGCAAACTGGGAGAAGACTATTAGCCGGAAACGCATGAACCAGCTAACTTTCAGGATGGACCACAGCACCAAGAACAAGTCAGATGCTGACTCAACCACGAGAAAGGTGAGAATCTACTCAGGGAATCTGTCTTAAGACTTCTATGTATGTGCTGTTGAGTATGAGCACAAGTGTGCACACACATGTAACAGGGGTGGGGGTGCATGAGGTAGAAAAACAGAGAGGGACAGATTGAAAACAGAGAACATTCATAAGTTTTAAATAGGCCAGGGAGATGTATTAGCAGTTACAAGAACATGTTGCTCTTGACGAAAGCTACAGTTTATTTCCTAGCACTTAAATCCTGTAACTCCATGTCTAGTGTATCCAACATCCAATGGCCTCTTCTGGCATCTATGGAAAATTTCATGCTCGTGGCACACACACACACACACACACACACACACTTAAAGACAAGAAATTGTAAAGAGATGAAATAAAACTGCATACTCTAAAAATAAAAGTAAACAACATGAAAGCTATATCAGAAGACTTTTGAATTATGCAAGTAAGTATTGAAGAAAAAAAAGAAATCTTTTCAAAGCAAATATAGTTGTCAAATGAGGTTTTAGGAATATGATTAATTATCTATATTACTCTATATTACTTCTGTCACATATATCCTGAGGCAGAAGAGTACAGAAAAGGCATTCATATCACACATTGATTTTAATTCTGTCTACTCATTAACAACTCTAAATGTCTCTTCTCCACTGCCTTATATTTAAGTGAGAATAATTATAGTTAATTAATCTGGCAAGAACAAAAATAAAGATAAGTATAATTAAACCATGCCATATTTTATGGTCTATAATTTAAAATGTTCTTATAGGGTTATGACAGCTAGTTTTATGTGTCAAACAGGCCAGATGGCAGCCCTCATCTATCCAATTGAGCATTAATCGAGGTTTTACTGTCTGGTTATTTGGAATATGTGATTCAAACTTGCAATTAGTTGAAGTTAAGCAAAAGAGATTATCTCATTTAATTTGTATAGGCAGTATTCCTTTAGGTGAAATAATGTAAAAGTACATTGATGGTGTTGGAAAAGGAAAGAATTCTATCATTGGGCAGTAGCTTAAGCTGACTTTTTGTCTTTCTTTCTTTCTTTTTTTGTGAAAACTAGTCATTCTATCCCACAGGTGACTTGGATTCCAGGGACAACAGATCTCATATGGGATTATTTTGGAAAAAAAAAAAAAAACCTGAAAGTAATATCCAGCAATGGTGAGTCTACAGGAAGATGTCCTCTTGATAGGACCGCTTTGAAGTATCATTTCCCCTGAGCGTGGAATTGAGGATGATTACTGAGTCAGGAGTAATAATTTCAGTATAAATACAGAGTTGTTGCAAATCAATTATTTTCTTGTACCTTCACAGAGTAATCCTGAGATAAGAGTCAACCTGATGCTACTTAACTAAGAGAGTTTGCTGTGCTCATTGTGCAAACTTTGCTGCTGTAAACCCCACCTTGCCTTTGTTTCCTTTTTTTTTACAAAACTGCAAAGGTCTTTTCAGACTGCTAAACACCAGCCTTTGGCCATTAACCATTTCCTGGTCTTCTTGTGTGACCATATCAGTTAAAGATACTCTACTACAGGCTGGCAAGATGGCTTAGCAGACTGTACTGCTATCTGACTACGAGAGTAAACCTACAATCTGGACATGGTACACTTCTGCATAAAGCTATGGCATGCATACCTTTACCTTTCCAGACAGGGTTTCTCTGTTTAGCCCTGGCTGTCCTGGAACTCACTCTGTAGACCAGGCTGGCCTCGAACTCAGAAATCCACCTGCCTCTGCCTCCCAAGTGCTGGGATTAAAGGCATGTGCCACCACTGCCCAGCTAAAATATTGTTTTTCATCTTAAGTAATTTGACTAGCTATACGACATCTATGGGTAGGCATTTGTCTAGTTTAGTCACAATATTAGAAAAATGAATTACAGTGAACTCTTATTTCTGTATTAAATTTATGATTTGGAATTTATAAAGTACTTTAGAGATTCTAAATTTTTTGAGCAAATTAATAACCATAAGGCTCAATTTACTCCACTAACTCAATTAAGATTTTGGAAGATACACATCCAATCCACTCAGTTCTTCATCACCTGGCAGATCGTAATGTTTTTGTTTAATTTAAATATTATGTAATACAAATATCAACAAAACATAAGTGCTTTGGTAATTTTCAACTGATAAATTATATCAACTTCAATTAAAATAATTTATTAAGTGAAATAAATATTAATATTGAAACTTTGTCTAAACTCTATAAAGCAAAGTCAACATTCTCAAATCAATATTTTATATAAATAAGTGTTGACATCTGGCTTGTACAATCACTTTTTGGATACTGGGCTAAAAAGAAATAAAGAAATAGAAATATTTATTTACAAACTCAAAGCAAAATTTGTAAAGAAATTTGGCAATGGAAATATAAACATGGGTGGACAGCAAACCCTGACACTATTACTGATGCTGTAGTGTGCTTGCAGACAGGAGCCTGGCACGGCTGTCCTCTGAGAAGCTCTACCAGCAGCTGACTGACACAGATGCAGGTACTTACAGCCAAGCATTGAGCTGAAGTCAGGGATCCCTATGGAAGAGTTAGGGGAAAGATTGAAGGAACTGAAGGGGATGGCAACTACATAGGAAGTCCAACAGTGTCAACTACCCTGAACCCTGGGAGTTCCCAGAGACTAAGCCACCAACAAAAGAGCATCCGGGTGCTGGTCCATGGCTCCTAGCACATGTGTAGAAAGTATCTGAGGCATGTCCTCAGCAGAGGGTATGCCTGATCCTGTAGAGACTTGATGGCCCAGGTAAGGGAGATGTGGGAGTGAGAACCCTCTGGGACATGAAGGAGATGGGGAGAAGAACTCTGGGAGGGGTATAGGGAGAGAGACAACATTTGGTATATAAATACATAAAATAATTAATTTTAAAATATTAATCCAAACTCTGGGCCTAAAAAATGAAAAAAAAATTACATCAGCCTGAATTTGAAGAACAGCAGATAAGTATGTTATTTTTATGAGTAAAATAAAATCAAAACATACATTTTAAATTTTAACTTACTTACACTCTTCTTGGTAATACATCTCAATAAAATAAGTTAGAGAAAGTTTCTATGGAGCTGAAGGGTTTGCAGCCCCTTAGGACGAACAACAATTACTAACTAGTACCCTTAGAGCTCCCAGGGACCCAACCACCAATCAAAGACTATACAGGGTGGGATTGAATGTACTGGCAGCAGGTATATAGTAGAGGATTGCAAATTCAATCATCAATAGGAGGAAAGGACCTCGGCCTTGTGAAGGTTTTGTGCCCCAGTGTAGGGGAATGCCAGGGCCAATAAGTGGGAGAGGGTGGGGTGGCAGGCATGGGGAGGGGGGAGACAAAAGGGGTTTGTTCTTGTTTTTGTTTGTTTGTTTGTTTGTTTTTTTTGGAGGGGAATCTGGGAAAGGGAAAATTTACATGTAAATAAAGAAAATATCTAATTAAAAAAAAATTTCAGCATACACCAAAGCAATGTTTTTTAAAGTATTTAAAGAGTTACTGCAACAAACTGTATTCTCATTCAATTCATTATTATTCAAAGGAAAATTAAATTATTTAACATTGATCATAGAAATTATAAAAACTAATAAATCTCTGTCAGTTCACTAGAGAAATTTTATTGCTCCAAATATCTTTCCTTAACAGATTTAATGTGGCTAGATAACTTATAAATCATAATCTATTATTTTCCAAAATTTAAAGCAACTAACATAAAAATACTTATTTATCACATTGTTTTATAAGTGTGACTGCAGCTTCCTTATAAAGTAGCCTTTGAGTTAATTGGCATTTGAATTAGTTTGTCTAATTAGCACTTCTTGTCACAAAAATACTACACTTTTACTCCCAATAATTTTCAGCTTTTATGATAAGTATGAAAATCACCTCAGATTCTTACCTAAGGGAAATGGCTATGACTCTCTCAGATGTCACTAGTGAAAATGTGTCCTGGATATTCACATTTTCCTTTTTAAATAGAGATAACTGTCAGATATATGGGTGATTAGTATGCACAATTAGAAAATATGCTATAAAGAATTCCATATGTTCTACAATACATTTTATTTTTTAAACTATTATATAATCATTTAAAGTTGATACAGGCAACTGACAATTCTTAAAGTGATCATTATTTTTTTAATTATTCAATATAACACTAAAACACATTTTAAAAAATCAGCTAAGTGTGTGTGTGTGTGTGTGTGTGTGTGTGTAATTATTTTGAGGACTGAAGGAGGATTTAGTTGTGCATGAAAACTAGGGTCTATCAATGATTAATATAATCCAATTTAAGTCAGAGATTCAAGTATGGATTTTATTAGCTTACATCCATTGAAATATTTTTTTGCAATCCATTGTTTCCTGTCTAAAGACAAAAAAAAAATCTTCTAGTAAGACTTATTTTTTAATGTTCATTAGTATTCTTAAGTTCTTTTAAATTCATAATATTAAATCCTAAAATGATCATAGGCATAGGTAAAGCAATCACGTTTATCCGAGTAAATCGGCAGCATTGCCTAAGATTTGCAGGTGGAATTTGAAGTACTGAGAGTTAACTGCTTTCTGTGCTTCCTTAATGGTTTAAATTTATCATCAGTGTATGTATGGGTAGCAGGAACTTGTGCATGCCATGGTACAAGTACGGAGAGAAACACTTTATGGAACGAATCGTCTCCTGGTGGGTATCAAAATCAGTCCATTGTGCTTGAGCTATTATGCATCAAGAGCCTAGACCCAGGGAACCTCTTCAGGACTTCCAGGTATTCTGGAAGATATTCCTAGAAGAAACAGCCAAGTCACATTTTCCCACTAAATAATACCAAATAAATACATACTTATTGTGTTAAAGATTTTAAAAGCTTGTGTGTGTGTGTATGTTTGTGTATGTGTGTGCGTGTGTGTGTGTGTGTGTGTGTGTGTGTGTGTGCAATTACAATTGAAGTGATAGGTCTATGTATTTGTGAAGTTCTGCCTCCCATAGATCTTGAGGACTGGAACAGTGTTTCTTCATTTTCAAAGAGCATTTGATGAGTTTGACTTCAAAATCTTCAGTCTTTCACCAAAGAGAATGAACTCTGGGCAAGAGAAAAATGAGTGTAAGGCTCTTTTTATAAGTTCCAGTGGACCATAGTAGTTGGGAATATATACAAATGATGCATAGAAAATTGGCCAATCAAGAGAGAGCTGTCAGCCCAGAATGGGGAAACAAAAGCCCTCAAAAGCACAGGAAGTCCCCCCAGTTACCTGGCAACAGCTAGATATGCTCCCCCCACCACCACCAGTTACCTGGCAACAGCCTGGTAAGCCTGGCCCACTATAAAAGGGGCTGCTTGCCTCCTCCTCCTCCCTTTCTTACTCCTGCTTCTCACTTGCTTCTCTCTTGCCCTCTTGGGTTTTTCCCTTCCCCTCTGCCACCCGCTTCTCCACGTGGTCATGGCCTGCCTCTATTTCTCTGTTCTTTCCCTCTCTCTGCCTTTCTCG
Source organism: Montemys delectorum (assembly GCA_019843815.1). Taxonomy (NCBI): domain Eukaryota; kingdom Metazoa; phylum Chordata; class Mammalia; order Rodentia; family Muridae; genus Montemys; species Montemys delectorum. The sequence continues at coordinate 26,861 of JADRCD010220629.1, read as the reverse complement.
GCCTCTACTACCCTCTTAACTTCCCTCCCCGTGCCCTGAATAAACTCTATTCTTTACTATACCATCCTGTGAAGGGTCCCTCAGGGGGAAGGGATGCCTCACCAGGGGCCCGCTGAGTCACCCCCTTCCCTCACACCTCACCACACTCCCATAAAACATATTTTATACCTCTTTATCTTCTTATAAACACATCATTGGTGCCGGGTGGACCAGTCCTACCTGGCTGTTGCCAGGTAACTGTGGGGAGGAGCATACCTAACTGTTGCCAGGTAATTGTGGGGTGGAGTTTAGCCAGAATGCTAACAGATGTGCCCATTCCTTCTGACTCCAACATCAGCCCATTGCACTGGACATAGGGTGTGTTTTTGCACTGATCCCTCGCCACCTGGAAGTTCTTTGTATTTCATTCCCTTTGCTGTGATAGCAACAGTAGAGAGCTAGGCACCTGGATGTCAAAAGGACAGACTCTGGCACCATCCAGTATATCAAGAAACAAGATTTCAGTCAATCTTCCACCTATACCTTTCACTCAGGGCTTGCAATCCACACATCCCAAAAGTCTAAATTTGGAACTGTGCATTCTACTGAATCACCAGTGTGCATGCTTGGGAATCCACACCTTCAGAAATTATTTTATCATTCAATTTCACTTGGGTGAAAATGTACTTATATAAATGTAAACATAAGTTTAGTAGCTGCTAATCTAATACTGTGGGGGTTTTGTTTGTTTTTTTGTTTTGTTTTGTTTGTTTCTTTGTTTTGTATAAGTTAGGTCTTACTCTTCCTCCCAAGCCCATGCTACCAGAAATGAGGCACAGTCTCAAAATATATTTACAAATACCTTGGCCATATAACTAGGCTCTTTTATTATGAGAATCATGACTTAAGATAACCCATTTATATTAACCTACACTCTGCCACATGGCTAGTTACTTGTGCAGAAGGACTATGAGGTCATCCTCACCTCTTCCTGAGCAGATCTGTGTGGCTCTATCCCAGAAAGCTTTCTAGGTGTCCCACATTCTATTTCCTTCCTAAGCCATAGGTTGTAGGCTTTTTAATGGACAGGTGATGTAGCCATACAATATACAAGATAGTCTCTCTACCGGTTTTTGAGGTTCATGATCATTTTGAAGAAAGCTTCATTCTTTTAGATCTAGCACAAATCATTTATGGAATATTTTCTGCTGTTTTGCAGGCTTTTTAATTAGCTTTAGCAGCTTCTCTGGTCATGGTATGATGACTCAAGTGTCCTAAGGCAGTGAAAAGCACCGAATTCCAGCACTGTCAGCATTTGATATCTAAGACTGAATACATTGTTGCTTTCTACTTTCAAATCTGTCACTTTTAAACTTCGGGATGATTAGGATTATTCTTTGGTGGCTGTTGTTTTTGAAAAGAGCATTTAAACAAAGAATATGGATGGTATAGGTATATTAAAAAATAGTAGCAAGAACTCAAATTCATTGAATGGGAAATTGTATTCCCTTTTTTTTTTTTTTTTTTTTTTTGATTTATAGACTTCTGTGTATACCTGTGTGCTGTGGTATTTGTATCTTTGTTCTTCCCTCAGATGTGTTGGTTATTTTTAGGTTCTTTGCTTTTTCACATAAAAATGCAATCAATTTTCTAATTTCCACAGAAAAGCACAGGTGAGGTTTAGACTGATAAGGACTTGCATATAAATCTTGTTAGTGCATTTCTGTGTGTATGTGTATAAATACATCTATTTTATGGAAGAGGAGGATGTTGATGCCTTGGTATCTCAAAGTCTTCTTTCTCTTTTTTTTTATTAGATATTTTCTTTATTTACAATTCAAATGTTATTCTCTTTCCTGGTTTCCCTTCCAAAAACCCATTTTTAACATAGATTTGAATTCAGAGTACAAGAAAGAATTACATTTGTTTGGAAAATATACTTCTTTTGTTTCTGCACAACAAACTAGTGTGAATACAAGTGTGTGTTTCCTGAAAAACCAGGAGTGTGCTCTTATGGAGAGGAGAGTAGAATCCTGAGTGGGATATGAATCAGTTAGGGAAGGTAAACTTACATATTTGTGGCAGAAAAAGATGATGTTTCTGATAAAATATTCTGTACATTTATAAATGAATTCCTGGAATACAGAATTTGGGGAGAAGAAACAATGTAAAAATATATAATCTAAATATAAAATAGCTTTGTTCTAAGAAATCCTTGGTACCAGATTTTTTTTTTTAGAAAACACTCATTAAAATGCTTTTTAGCTTAAAAGGAACAGAAAATATCATTTATAATTCACTGTATTTCCTGTACTAGCTTCAGGAAAGTATCAGGAAACTTAATAAAAAAATAATTACTGAGTTCATCCCAATATACAAAAATGTACTACAGAGTGAAATGGAAATAATGAATTTCCTGAAACTTGAATATAAAACTATATTGTTTCGTGTGTTCAAAAAAGTCAATAAGAACAAAGAAATATTTAGAATTTACAAGAAAGTATAGCAGGTTTGAAGGATGCAGATGATCATATGATGAATTGTTTTCAGAACAGCATCAAACACATCTATAATTGGCTCTTGAGAACATACCCTTTGCATTAGCATTGGAAATACAGTGTTTAACGAAATTTGATTACATATGAATGAATTTCAGGTTAGGAATTCTGAGACTAAGACAATGGTAAAAAAAAAAAAACCCTAAATAACTTTTCTTTTTTTATAATAAAATATGATAAGATAAAAGAAAGGTTAGCCAATGGGAATAGGACAAAATAAACAGAGGAAAAAAGAGCAAAAGTGAAAGCACCTGGAATCACAGATCTAATCACTCAGGATTCCAACTGGATGCTACAGTGTGTACCCTAAAGACACTCTGTTTTATCTTCCACAGGGTTCCCTGAACTCCTGGGAGAGGGAGAGGGTGGAGATTTCTCTCTCTCTCTCTCTCTCTCTCTCTCTCTCTCTCTCTCTCTCTCTCTCTCTCTCTCTCTCTCTCTTTCTCTCTCTCTCTCTCTCCCTCCTTCCCTTTCTCTCCTTCCCTCTGTCTTCCTCCTTCCTTCCCTCTCTCTCCCTCTCCCTCCCACCTCTCTCTCTCTCTTCCCTCCCTTTCTCCCTCCCTCTTCCTCCCTCCCTCTCCTTCTCTCTCTCTCTCCCTCCTTCCCTCTCTCTCCTTCCCTCTGTCTTCCTCCCTCCTTCCCTCTCTCTTCCCTCCCTTCCTCCCTCCCTCCATTTCTCCCTCCTTCCATCTTTTCCTGCCTTCCCCCTGTCTTCATAATGTCTGTTAGATCTGTAGATTTGTTTTCTTCTGTTGCAGGAGGAGGCTTCTCTGATGATAGCTGAAAAAGGCCTTGATCTGTGAATATAGCAAAATATCATTGAGAGTCATTTGATCACCATGCTCTCCTTTCTTTTTCCATTTTACTTTGGGTTTTGTTGTTGGTGGTGATTGTTTTGTTTCTCCTTTTTGTTTTTTGTTTGTTTGCTATTGCTTTTTGTTAGTTTTAATTGTTTGTTTAATTTATATATACTTATTTATTTACATACCAAGTGCTGCCCCCTTCCAGTCCTTCCTCACTGAGATGCTCTCCCATACCCTCTCTCATTCTAGCCTGAGAGGGTGCCTCCCCCTTTTTATCCTCCCACCCTGGCCTCTCAAGTCTCTTCCTGATTAGGCTAATCCTCTCCCACTAATAGAAAAAGTAGCTCTGTTGGACAACAGATACCAAAGTCAGGCTACAGCTTTAAGGAGAGCCTTTGACCCAGTTGTTGAGGGCCCTCATGGAGACTGAGCTATACCACTGCTACATATGTCCCAAGGGGTCTAACTTCTTGAGTCCTTTACATATATTGGATATTAGCCCTCTTTTGGATGTAGTACTGGTGACGATTCTTTCCTAATCTGTAGGCTGGCATTTTGTCCTATTGGCAGTGTCCTTTGCCTTACAGAAGCATTGCAGTTTCATGAGGTCCCATTTATCAGTTGTTGATCTTAGAGCCTGCACCTAAGTTCTGTTCAGGAAATTGTCTCCCATACCAATGTGTTGAAGGCTATTTCTTACTTTCTCCTCTATGGCATTTAGTGTATCCTGATTTATACTAAGGCCCTTGATCCACTTGGACTTGAGTTTTGTGCAGGGTGATAAATATGGACCTATTTGCATTCTTGTACATGCAGACATCCAGTTAGACATGCACTCTTTGATGAAAATGCTTTATTTGTTCCATTATATGGTTTGGGGTTCTTTGTCAAAAATTAAGTGTACAGAGGTCTATGGGATTACTTCTGGGACTTAATTTCTATTCCATTGATCAACTTGTCTATCTCTGAACCAATACCATGAAGTTTTTATCACTGTTGCTCTGTAGTTCAGCTTGAGGTCAGGGATGGTGATTTCTCAAGAAGTTCTTCGATTTTTCAGGATGGTTTTGCTATCCTTGGTTTTATGTTTTTCCATGTGATGTTGAGGATTATTCTTTCAAGGTCTGTGAAAACTTATGTTGGAATTTTGATGGATATTGCATTGAATCTGTAGATTGTTTTTGGTGGGGTGGCTATTTTCATTATGTTAATCCTACCTATCCAAGAGCATGGGAAGTTTTTTTGTCTTCTGATAGCTTTTTCAATTTGTTTCTTTGGGACATGAAGTTCTTGTCATACAGATCTTTCACTTACTTGGTTAAATTATACCAAGATATTTTATATTGTTTTTGACTCTTGTGAAGTATGTTATTTCCCTAATTTCTTTCTCAGCCTATTTTTCATTTGTATAAAGGAAGGCTACTGATATCTGTGTATTGTTTTATATCCAGTCACTTTGCTGAAGTTGTTTATCAGCTATAGGAATTCTCTGGTAGAATTTTGGGGATCATCTATGTATACTAACATGTCATTCATGAGTATTGACACCTTAACTTCTTCCTTTACATTTTGTATCCCCTTGATCTCCTTTTTTTGTCTTATTATTCTAGCTAGAACCTCCTCAATTACTATATTAAATAGATAGGGAAAGAATGGGCAGTCTTTTCTTGTCCCTGATTTTAGTGGGATTGCTTCAAGTTTCTTTTCATTTAATTTGAAATTATTGGCTTGCTGTATATTACTGTGATTGATTTATGTTTAAGTATGTACCTTAAATCCCTGATCTCTCCAAGACTTTTAACATAAAGAAGTGCTGAATTTTTGAAGGGTTTTTCAGCATCTAATGAGATGATCGTGTGTTTTTTGTTCTTTGAGTTTGCATATATAGTAGATTACATTTATGGATTTTTGTATACTGAACCATCTCTTCATCCCCTGGATGAAGCCTACTTGGTTTTAGTGAATGATATTCAATTGTATTGAATATTTTTCCTTTGAAGTTCATAAGTGAAAATGGTCTGATGTTCTCTTTATTTGAGTCTTTGTGTGGTTTAGGTATCTGGGTAATTGTCGTATTATCAAATGAATTATATAGTGCTCCTTCTGCATCGATCTTATGGAATAGTTTGAGGAGTATTGTTATTAGCTCTTCTTTGAAAGTCTGGTAGAATTCTATTCTGCAATAAAATCATCTCTGGGTGGGGGGCAGGGAACGGAACTTTTAATGACTGCTTCTCTTTCCTTAGGGGTTATTGGCCTGTTCAGATAGTTTTCCTGATCTTGATTTAACTCTGGTACATTGTATCTCTCTAGAAAATCATTCATTTCATCTAGATTTTCCAGTTTTGGGGAGTACAGACTTTTTAAGTAAGATCTAATTGTTTTTGTTATGATTTGTTTTTGTTTTGTTTTGTATTTTTTAATTTCCTCAGTTTCTGTTACTTTGTACTCCCTTTCCTTTCTGATTTTGTTAACTTGGATATTGTCTATGTGCCTTTTATTTAGGTTGGCCAAGGGTTTGTCTATGTTGTTGATTTTCTCAAAGAAGCATCTCTTGGTTTTGTTGATTCTTTGTATTGTTCTTATTTTTTTTTTTCTAATTTATGGATCTCAACTCAGAGCTTGACAATTTCCTGCCATTTACTCCTCATGGGTGGAGTTAGTGCTATGAACTTTCCTCTTAGCACTCAGTGCTTTCATTGTATTTTATAAGTTTAGATATTCTGTTCCTTCATTTTCATTGTATTCTAGAAAGTCATTAGTTTCTTTCTCTATTTCTCCCTTAACCAAGTGATCATTGAGTAGAGAATGGCTCATTTTCCATGAGTAAGTGGAGTTTCTGTTGAAATCCCCTTAGTTAGTTGAAATTCAGCTTTAGTCCATGGTAATCTGAGAGAATGCACAAAGTTATTTCAATTTTCTTGCATCTGTTTAGGCTTGCTTTATGTCCTATTAAATGATCAGTTCCATGAGGTACTGAGAAGAACTTTTATCAAGGCTTTAACGTTTTTAGGAAGACAAGTAAGTAAAGAGGAATTTATACAACCGTAGAGTCATTTTGTTTGTTTTTCATCTCAAGATGGGGAATTTAATTTTTATTAATTTCAAGAGAAAAACAAATAATCAAATAGAAAGGAATTCCTATTACATTTTTTTAAAATAACCATCACAGTATTGCTTTAGGCCTAACATTTAAAGATCTATTAATTCACAAGGACATTTTCACTTACAAAACATAAAACCAGCACATGAAAGTTCTTTAAGTGTTAGAGTCCATATTTGCTACCCTAAAATATAATTTACTGATGATCCAAGAGGCTTTGAAATTTTGTTAGTTTACCTGGATCAGTTCTGCCTACTACCCATTTACAATTATACACAAGTCCAAACCTACAAATTATCTCCAAACTATTTCATTAAAAAATTTTGAAAACATTCTTTCATACCTACTTGAAACCATAGGAGAAAAAAAGTATATATAACATTGTTTTACTGTGTTGAACAATGGAAAAAAACTGATGGTTTGTAATATTAAATACTCACTCCAGACAAACTATTAAAAACAAAGAATATGTGAATTAGAATAGAAAAACTTATTTTTCAAATAATCACACTAATCTATACTTCTAGAATACTAAATTAAGATACTACAAAATAAACTGTACTATCAAAATTAAGAAAAATAATTGCTAAGGTTTTAATTATTAGTTTAATTATAAGATCTAATTTAGTTGAAAAAATAATGCTGAAAGCAATTTTTATTTCATGTGTAAGCTTAATATTTTACTTTGTTAATTGCTATTCAGATTTGCTGACCTGATTTAGATAAGTAACTCAAAGTATGTAAAAATACTTTTATCACAAAAAGTAATTAGTGAAAATAAAATTCAGCTCTTTTTTGAAGTCTAAGATATTCTCATTTTACATGTTATATCTTTAATCAAGTAGTGACAAGAGACATAGTTTGCTATTGCTGTGTACAAAAAACACCACACACAGACATATCCATATATATATATATATATATATATATATATATATATATATATATATATGGACTTTGATATTTTACCTAATTCATAATGCACAAAAAGAGCCAGAAGGAGTACTTAAAGTTTTATGACATTTGTATCTCTTCAGACTCATGTGTCAGTGATCTCATAGGAAAACACACTAAATATCACCAGAAGAAAATGTTTGAAGTTAAGCTTCTCAGAAGGTGCCTGCTACCTACCTCTAATCACTTGTTCAACCTAATAGCAGACTAGCTTAATATACAACTTGTCACTCTTTCTTTACAAGTTTACCTATCTAACATTGTGAATGAACATTTGTATATTGAGACTAATTTTTCAGTTATCTTTTATATTATTTGAAAGCATATAAATATGCATGAAAAAATAATCCATAATATGATCACATGTCTCTCCTCATACAAGCATATGGACAGATACATATGAACTAACCATACACATTCATGAGCATTATACACATATTAAAGCATAAATATATAACAAATATAGATATATTAGTATATAATTTCACCTATCATATATTCTCTCTGAATAGAGAAATGGATGGGCATAAATAATTTTTTTCTTCACACAAGGAAGCTACACATATATAAAAATATTATCCTCAATCTACAGATATATCAGAAATAAATTTATGTTCAGGTAGATTTTCTTCTACTTAATCAGTACTGAGTTTCTTTTGAAGCATCTATGTCAGAATATTAATTTAAAATAATAGAAAAAACACAAGGTCCTGGTGGAAATTAAATATACTAATATATAGAATAATACTTTAAACTGATGTATGTTAAGTAATATGGTCATGCTCTCTCTCTCTCTCTCTCTCTCTCTATATATATATATATATATATATATATATATATATGTATATACATATATATTCTATACAATACATTATATATATATATATATATAATATAATGATATATATATAGTCTAACTCTAGAAGACTATAGCCTACCCAGAGATAGTCATCTCTCTGGATTTATTTGTATAATTTGCAATATCTGCACAAATGAAAATTTTTTTATCTCATGACTTCTGTAACTTTTTGTCACAAATGCTTTGTCAATCTAGCTTCTATGATTATAGATCCTAGTACATATTAAAATATAATTCACTGAGATTTAAGATCTGTAGTGGCCCTGTATTCCTATTTAATTGGAGTTGAGGTAAGATAAGCAGGGGTTTAATATCAGCCTTATCATTACAAAGTGAGTTTGACCTGCTTGAGCTACTTGAGACTTTCAAAAAATTACAACAACCACAAAAACCACGCAACATTACATGCATTAGACTGTTTATTCATATGTAAGTAATGAATGACTATAATTCTTATTAAATAGTCTGAAATAAATCTATATTCATGTTCCTAATTTATGTATATAATATATACATACTATCATTATATGTGTGATTACATATATGTATATATACATATAGTCTCTACAAATAAACAAAAAATTTCACATACATACATTTCTTTGTATAAAAGAAATATTTCTGAATGTGGTAATCAGATATACAAATTTAAGGTGAAATTTTTACTAGTTCCTTGACCTGAAAATATTCCACAAGCTAATTTTAAACAAAAGGATTTGTATGATTTTATTGTAGAAAGCATGCTGACCCACAGACACTTTTTTATCCTGTAACTGACCTACAAGCATACATGAGCAGGTATGTAGTGATGAGTAATGAATGCCTCAGATACTGCAATAGCTTGGGGGGGGGTCATACCATGTAGCACTGAGTGAAGTTCTCTAGATATAAATTTCAAGTGAAAAACCAGTCTTTTAAACTCCATTTGTGATTCTAGTTTGCCCAAGATGTTCTTGAGAGTTAATGTATTTAGTGTGTTGTTCAGAAAACATCACTCCATACTCCATGAGAAAAGTAGAAGCTTCATCGTATTATTATAGTTGTATCAATCAATGCAATGTCATCATGGAGTTTATTTCTCCATATATTAACTTTATTCTTAAAAATGACTTCCTATCTATTGTTATTATACTACAGGTGACACAGATGGTCTAACACTACTGGCTTTGCTCTTTTATGTGTCTATCAATGACATAAGAAAAACTGCCTGTGTAGATCTCTCTTCTCTGATGAGCTAGAGATATCTGGAACAGAACAAACCCAGACAGTTAGCACCTAGATCTAGAAGGCAGCATACAGTCATGAAATTTCCCTCAACAAATGTACAAGTGTGATAATAGCTGTATATTGTTGGAGAACAAAATATAAATATGTAGGTGTATATGAATACAATATCCAACCATTTAAAACCTGAATTCTGGCTGAGGGCAGTGACATTGCCTGTGATATTTCAATTTTATTTTTCCTAAGCTCCATTGAGGATGTGAGATATTTCAAACAGGTATACACAGCTATAGATTTACTAGAAAAAAATATAATGTGAGAAAACACTAAAATATATAATAGCATCAAATAAGAAGTCTACAGTATGCTTAGATTATGTGAATTTAAAGTATACTTATCTTTACTGTAAAACATGTTAATTTTCAAAATAAAGAAAAGCTATATTAATAAATATATCACATTTTACATTAAAGCAACTGCTACAAACTCATGAATTATTTGTTTAAAATAGACAGCATATTTGTATCTTTTTGTTTCCAATGGAGGACATAAAATATTAATTTAATGTAATATATTAATGGTTTCTTATTTGTCAACTGCCAGATAATTTTAGCAAGCATTTGTAATCCACCTACAGAATGTGGAAGTGGACTTTACTTTGTTATATGATGCAAAGCTGCTTTACGTTGTCACAGACAGACCAAATTTCAAACGTCTGCCGTTAGTTCTGATTCTATTGCAAACATATTGGAGTAATAAACATTTATTTATAAATAAACTGTGTTCTGATACTTTAACAAGCCTATTTCCTGACTAGAACATTTAACTACAACAATTAATGTAGTATGGTTTTAATGAAAAGTAATTCTTTTTGTTAAGCGTAACTCCATCAAAACTTCTTTTTTTCATTCTCACAATTTAAATCAAATTAGTGAGCTTTCTCGCCTAGCTGCAATAATTGCCCTTTGGCTAATTAGTCAGTTGTGAACCTATTTTTAAAAGGCATATGTAATGTTGTTTCATACAGGTAATGCATCATACCTTTCTTTTTTACATATATTTCAAAGAGAAAATCTTGAGATCAAAGGTGTGTATACTGACATTTGACCTATACATTCTACTAAAATTATTTAACTAGGAAATGAATTCATAGGAGAAAAGTTTAATTACAATATTTGATAAAGTTTTTATGGAATAAAATTCTCACAAGACAAATGATAATGGCATTATTATGTGAAAAACATTTGAAGTTATAGTTCAGTTATTTTATCTCTGCTTGCTTTATTTCATTTAAGTAAATTATACTATATATTAATGTATATTTATATATCATATATACTATAAGAAGTTATATATCATGTGATGTTGTGGTAAATACTACATTGTGTTTCTTTTTATCCTGCTTAGAACATTTAGTTTCCAAATAAATGACATAAAAGCTCTCATATTTATGACAAGCTTTAAAATACTAGAGCTGGGCAGAGATCGGCCCTCTATGCTATTTTGTCTATTTCCTCGTCAAAATTCCAAGATATTATTGACATGTTCCTCCTAAGGCTGATCCTACTCAACCAGGTCAGCTATAGTGGCCAGCTATCACAATCCATTAATGCAAGATGAATTCTTCTTCCTTCTTCCTTTCTCTCTCTTGTGGTCCCTGCCGGAGACCCCAAGCCCAGGACCTGAAGCCCTACACCTTCCTCTCTTTTGCCCAACTACAGGCTAAAGGCATCTTTCTTAACCAATCACAGACAATTTGGGGGACAGTGTTTATATAACAAAAGCTGGCCTACATTGGGATTCTCTTGTCTTGGAGCAGCCAGATTTTGGGATACAAAATTTAGTGTTTCAATATAAGCAGCAGCAGAACAACTTGCTACAATGTATAATTTAAAATATTACAGAAATTTAAATTCTTTAATCACAATTGGTCAGGAATTTTCAGATCAAATTTCTTGCTACAAATGACTCTTTTTTCAACTATTCATAAAATACACAAGTAAATATTCATGTTCATGTAGAAACATACATGAACATCAGAAATGACACTCATTTAAGGCAATGCCTTTGAACAGTCCAATGAATCATTGTCTTTCTAGACATCAACAAGACAGTATCAACTGTTGGCCTTTTTAAAAATTCAAAATTAGATTGCATATTTTTACAAATTTTATATATACTGTTTCTATAACATGTAATAGCCTACTCAACCACAGAAATACAAGGCTCTGCCAGAGCCTGACAAATACAGAGGCAGATATGTTTGCAGCCAACTATTTGGCTGAGCACTGGGTCCCCAGTGGAGGAGATAGAGAAAGGAATGCAGGAGTTGAAGGGATTTTTCAACTCCATAGGAAGAATAACAATATCAACCAACCAGACCCCCTAGAGCTCCCAGGGACTAAACCACCAACCAAAGAGTACACATTGGGGAACCCATAGCTCCAGCTGCATATGTAGCAGAGGATGACCTTGTTGGTCATCAATAGGAGGAGAGGCCCTTGGTCCTGTAAAGGCTTGATACCCCAGTATAGTGGAATGTGAAGTCAGTGATGCAGGAGTGGGTGGGTAGAGGAACATCCTCATAGGATCAGGAGGATGGGGGATTGGATAGGGGACTTGGGGGGGGGGAGACTCAGGAAAGGGGATAAGATTTGAAATGTAAATAAAGAAAATATCCAATTAAAATAAAAAATTTAAAAATCTAAAAATATATAGTTCAAATAGAGACAATCAAAAAAGTAACTATAAAATATTACCAAATTTGCAAATATAAAGTAGACAGGCATAGTAGATTGATAACTTGTAGGAGAAAAAGAAGCACACACACACACACACATGTACATATATATATATATATATATATATATATACACACACACACACATATATGTACACTAGATAGATAGATAGATAGATAGATAGATAGATAGATAGATAGATAG
>JADRCD010220628.1:642-11600 GCA_019843815.1 Montemys delectorum | reverse complement strand
AGATGATAGATAGATAGATAGATAGATAGATAGATAGATAGATAGATTTTTGTATCTATATAATATGTACATGCTAATTATATTCATTATTCATATTAATTTATAACTTTTAGCTTTATGTAATAATTTGCATGCTAATGCTATAAAGAAGTAAATAGCTATAAAATCACTGAGGCTGAAAATTTCCCAAATTCCTTGAATTATGACATAGTGATTCGTGTCACATAATGATTCGAGTCATCTTACACAGATAGGAGACGGAGAACGCTCCTCTGAATCTGCTTGGTCTTGATGCTGTAAATGATGGGGTTCATAAATGGAGGAAAAAGAAAGTAGATATAGCTCATGGTAATGTGCACCACATGGGGGGCATGCTTTCCAAACCTGTGAATGAAGGTCAGGCCAATCACAGTGATGTAAAAGACCAGGACACAGCTAACGTGAGAAACACAGGTGTTGAGAGCCTTTGCTCTCTCCTCTCCAGAGGCGATGCCCATAACTGTCTTCAGAATGAGGACATAGGAAAAGACAATGATGAGCGCATCAAGGAAGAAAGTCAGGGCAACCAAAACAACTGGATATATGCGGTTAAATGTAATGTCAGCACATGCGAGTTTCATGACGTCCTGGTGAAGGCAGAAAGCATGAGAAAGAACATGGGAATGGCAGTATGGGAACCAAAAGAGAGGCAGGATTGGGGGTACAAGAGATAAAAAGCCCCTCAGTACAACCCCAAGTCCTATTGCTATAACCCTGGAATTGGTAAGGGTAGAGTTGTAATGCAGAGGTGTGCAGATGGCGACAAATCGATCATAAGACATGGCAAGCAAGACCCCTGACTCCACAATGGAAAGGGAGTGAATGATGTAAGCCTGTAAGAAGCAGGCCCCGTGCCTTATTTCTCTGTGATTCACCCATAAAACAGCCATTACAGTGGGCATTGTAGTCAGTGTAACTGTGAGGTCTGTGCCTGCCAGCATGGCAAGGAAATAGTACATGGGTTCGTGGAGGTTGTGGTCATCCTTGATGAGGCAGAGAAGTGTGCCATTGCCCAGGAGCACAGAGATATAGATGACAAAGAAGGGGATAGAGATCCAGTGATGAGCTGCTTCCAGTCCTGGGAAGCCAGTCAGCAGAAAGGGGGCAGAACTGATATTGGACCACATAGTGTACACACTGAAACTCAAAGCACTGCTTCTTTATGGTAGTGACTGTCTCCCCTTCCCTCTGCATGCAAGTGTTCCATAGCTGCCTTAACCACAGTATTCATGCTCAGCAATAAATACTTTGCATATGCATTAAAAACATCATTTTTACAGCATCATATACCTCTGTTACATTTATGCAACATGTTTCAATGGTTACAAAACAAATATGTTAAATATATCCGCATGGATACTAATATTTCTTAGCTGGATTGATGTTTGTTTTGGTTGCAAAACCTAAACTATATTTAAATTTGAATTTTGTTTTATATTTTTTCTATCATAAAAGAGATATAGTTATGTTTGAAAACTTTTCTTACTTTGGTTTTGCAATTAAATTATACTTTATTGAATTCTCCCCAAAGCCATGAGCTCTTTATGAAAATACAGGGACATGGCCAGATGATGTAACATGTATTCTAAAGATATTTAGCATTTTTCAATACTCCACTCATGGACTCCTCATGAGAAATTCCACATCTGCTTTGATATACTTGCAGAAATAAAGTCTGGCACCCTAAGTGTGCTGTGTCTCTCTATAAAGGAAAATTTGTCTTTATTCTCCTGACCATATCTCACAGATGTAAGGAAGGAGTCTACCCTTGTTTCTATCCCTGGCACTCACCGACCTTATAGTCTTGTTGCTGGGTAGTTACCTGTCCTTTACCACTCCAGATAGTTTCTTCTAAGAGACTGTTGCAGAATCAGATTAATATACATATGATGAGATCATTCCCCCAGAGTCTCTCCTTTCCACATGCTCAGAAGACCTCAGGATCTTCCTCCCACTTCTCTGGGTCACTTAGTTAATGCCCTTAGGCATTTTAGACATGTCCACTGGGGTAATATGAAGAAAACCAAAGACTCAGATGCCTACCAACATAGATGGGACCCCCAAAAGCCTCATAAATACAGGCCTGTCCTTCTTATCATCTTTCTCAGTGACCAAAATGATACTAGTTGCTCTTAGGGTCTCGCCTCCCTCTGTTGATTCTGGAGCTTATGATCCTCATTACATTGCATTTTCCCTGTTTCCTTTGGGAAAGAGAGTTCTGGTCCATAAGCACCTCACTTGATGTACCAACTACCACATGAACTGTAAACCTTGGGTGTCTAATCTTTTTCTTAAGATCAGTTTGTTGTTTTTAATCACATAATTGTCCATTTTGTTTCAGGTTCAGTTTATTAACAGAACTTATACCTTCTGCATGTAGTAGAAAAAACATTTACCATAATTTTACATGGAACTGTCATTACTGCATATATGTAGTATGCTAAAAGAAACATATGGAATGCAGCTCTGGAATTGAGAAACATATCAAGGAAAAAAGAATAATCAGAATGAGAGGAAATTAGAAATATGGAAAATTCTAGCTGAATGCAGAAAGATTCACACTGATGTGGGACCAGATAAAATTTGATGAATTCAAACAAATAAATCCATGCTGACTACACTAAGGAATTGTGCTATTAGAATGAAAAAAAAAAGATAAAACACAATCTAATCACACATTAGCTTACAAATTATGTAGAAAATTTTGACATTAAAATGAATGTGAAGTAAGAGATAGCATGGATATGTACAATCAGATTATTGTTATTTAAAGTCATTTTGAATGTAGTAAAGGAAGAATGGATAAGAATATCAAGATATATTAAAACATGTAATAAATCATGTTGGTTGGATTGAGGGAAAGTGTTACCAGTATGGTAAGAGTGGCTAAGCACAGATTCCATGACATAAAAAACCTAGAAGTAGACAATGGCAGATGGTAGATTAACAGAATACCACAGTGGCTAGGGCACCTACACATGCTGCAAGTGTGTACTTCAATGAATTTTGAGGGGCTGAATTCATCTGTGACTAGCACTCCCATTCTGAAGTGGAATATGACAAAGCCTTTCTGTCAATTTCTGGGGCTCTGCTCACCAATGGTACACCCAGTACAACTATCCACAGAGAAAGAAATGTATGAATTTCGTCTGATTTTCTGATGAGCATCAGTGGAATAACACGTGTGCTAGCTTTAGTCTTCGTCGCATTGTTCAACATGGTGTTTTTAAGGTTCACTGATGCTTTAGTACAGATAATGACGTTTCTAGTGAGGGGTGCCCTGGGTACCTCAAAGTATCATCTGTTGTTCTGTTAGTAGGTAGATTATGATTTGGGGTCATTACTGATATGCTGATGTCAGCATTCGTAATGCCTTTGATGAACAAACAAAGTGATATTCTTTTGCTAAAATGGGCTGCAGGGTATGCACAGAATGCACATAGTGCTGAACTGCTTTCTATGGGATGCCACTTTCCTCCTTCAGTGGAGGGCAGGTTTTCCATCCCAACAAGCATTTTGCCTTGTTGCCCTGTTCACACCTCACCCACCACTGATAGATGCATTCTCACACTACATTGTGAGTTTCAAATTATACTTTCTGGATGATAAGTAAAAACTGAGTAGCTTTTCATAATTATACTCACCATTTGAAAATATTTTATGTGAAAAGGTGACTTTCCTGGACTTTGCTTCACTGTATTATAGGATCATTGGTCTTTCTTAAATGCATTTCAAGATGTACTTTACAAATGCTATAGATATGTCAATTGGGAGAGTATTATATTGACATGAAATTCAAACAATCTTCTTCACTAGCTAATGATATTTTTCCCAGTAAGTTTAATATTCTTATTTTTATGTAGGCCCAACATCAATTATGTTGTGTTTTTACATGTTATATAGTTTTAATTGTATTTAAAACCAAATTGAGAGAGAACACTGTTAAAAGCCTGTTTGATAAGGACACTTGCTCCACCACGATCATAGCAGCCTTATTTACAATAGCCAGAAGCTGAAAAGAACCCAGATGCCCTTCAACAGAGGAATGGAAACAGAAAATGTGGTACATTTATACAATGGAGTAACTCAGCTATTAAAAATGATTAATTCATGAAGTTCCTAGGCAAATGGATGGAACTAGAAAATATCATCCTAAGTGATGTAACCCAATCACAAAAGAACACACATGGTATGCACTCACTGGTAAGTAGATATTAGCCCAGAAGTCTGGAAATACCCAAGATACAATTCACAAACCACATGAAACTCAAGAAGAAAGAATATCACAGTGTGGATACTTCAGTCCTTTTTAGAAGGGGGATCAAAATATCCATGGGAGGAGATACAGAGACAAGGACTGGAGCAGAAACTGAAGGAAAGGCCATCCAGAGACTGTCCCACCTGGGGATCCATCCCATATACAGTTACCAAACCCAGACACTGTTGTTGATGCCAACAAGTGCTTGCTGACAGGAGCCTGATATAGCTGTCTCCTGAGAGGCTCTGCCAGTGCCTGACAAATACAGAAGAAGAGGCTCACAGCCATCTATTGGACTGAGCACAAGATTCCCAATGGAGGAGCTAGAGAAAGGACCCAAGGAACTGAAGGGTTTGCAGCCCTATAGGAGGAACAACAATAGGAACCAACCAGTACACCCAGAACTCCCAGAGACTAAACCACCAACCAAAGAGTACACATGGAAGGACTTATGGCTCCAGTTGCGTATTTAGCAGAGGATGGCCTTGTGGGACATCAATAAGAAGAGAGGCCCTTGGTCTTGTGAAGCCTCTATGCCCCATTGTAGATCAATGTCAGGACAGGGAAGCCAGAGAGGGTGGGTTAGTGAGCAGGGAGAAGGGGGATGCTATAGGGGAATTTCAGAGGGGAAATGAAGAAAGGGGATAAAATTTGAAATGTAAATAAAGAAAATATCTAATAAAAAATAAAATAAAATAAAAGCCTGTTTGAATTGTATGATGCTTATTCAATTAGCTTGTGTCATGTTTCTTTCTTATTTTAAAACATGTTTGTTTATGCTTCAGATTCATGTTACATAGACTAGAGGGGCTTGTGTTTTTTTGCTTGGTAATTGCATTCCATATGCAAATAGGTCAGCTAATCTAGTTCCCTATTATCAAGCCAGTTGCTCAACCTGATAAAAGAAAAGGAGTCAAGAGAAAATACTTTGAAAATATTTTATTTGTTATATAAACATAGCATTTCTATCCAATCTTATGAAACACCCAGACTCTAAATTAGAGAAACTGGAATACCATAAGATACTGTTACTTTCAATGAAGTGCTTTGACCAAGATTTGCTGCATGAAATGAAATGCAATGTCTAATTTCTAATTTTACTGGCCTTATCAACATATAAATAGAGTCAGGACATCATAAATAACTAAGTCCAGTTTTATTACTAGACAGGTTAAACAAATCTAATGCTTAAATTGAGAGGCTATTTATTAAGGGTGTATAAAAATCTGCCATTCATGTTATTAAACTGACATGTAAATACTTATGTTTATACCCATGGTTAATGTTGCTATCTAGCATTTGGTCAGAAAAGCTTTTTTGCAATGGGTGGGAGTTAACAAAGAGACTCACAGACTAGTGAGCGTGCTCAGAGAAAGTGACTGCTAACTGCTCAGCCTATAGGAGGCCTATAGCACCCCCTCAAAGGCTCATAGGACATTTCAGAAGAAAGGGTGGGTCATCTCTATGTGATTGTGAACCTTAGTTGTCAACTTGATAACTGCAAGAATCAACTGAACTCCAAGCAGCAGGCCACACTTGTGAAGGGTTTTCTTTCTTTTTTTTTATTAGATATTTCCTTTATTTTCATGTAAATTTTCCCTTTCCCAGGTTCTCCTCCAAAAAACAAACAAACAAACAAAAACAACAAGAACAAACTCCTTTTGCATCCCCCCTCCCCATGCCTGCCACCCCACCCTCTCCTACTTATTGGCCCTGGCATTCCCCTACACTGGGGCACAGAACCTTCACAAGGCCTAGGTCCTCTCTTCCTATTGATGATCGAATTTGCAATCCTCTACTATACACATGCTGCCAGAACATTCAGTCCCACCCTGTATAGTCCTTGATTGGTGGTTGGGTCCCTGGGAGCTCTGAGGGTACTAGTTAGTAATTGTTGTTCGTCCTAAGGGGCTGCAAACCGTGAAGGGTTTTCTTAAAAGGATCATTGAGGTGGAAGGTCCACCTTAAATTTGGGCCATATCTTCAGGTGACAGTCCAGATAAAGACACAGAAGAAAGAAACTTTAGCTCTTTGCCCACTTTCCTTCACTCTCTCTGGCAAGTTAATATATCCTGCTGGGAGGCTCTCCTTTGATGGTATTAGAACTTACTCCTTCAAGTTTCTAACATAGCTTGAAGACCAAAAGCTCTGTAGGAATCCCCTGAGTATCCAGCACCAGATTAGGCTGCTGAAACATCAAGGGTCATTGTATTAGTTAGTGTTATCTAGGAAATAGAACTTAATGAGTGTGTGTGTGTGTGTGTGTGTGTGTGTGTGTGTGTGTGTGTGGTGTTAGGGTAGCTTATGGGTTGTGGTATAGTAAGTCTAACAATGATTGTCTACCAACAGAAGGACTAAGAATCCAGTAAATGTTCAGTCCATGAGGCAGTCTTAGCTGGTCTTCAATATATGCCAGAACCTTGAAGAAATAGACTCTAATACCAATAAAGAAATAGATTCATCAGCCAGAAAGAGAAAGAATAAAGAGGAAAAGAGAACAAGTTTTCTTCTTCCATGCCATAGCAGCAGAAGGTGTGACTCAGATTAAGGTGTGACTCAGATTAAAGGTGTGACTCAGGTTAAAGGTGTGACTCAGGTTAAAGATGTGACTCACATTAAAGGTAGATCCTCCTGTCTCAGAAGATCTTGGTTAAAAGTGGGTGTTCCTGTGGATGAAGGTAATGTGGTACAACTACACAATGAATGGCTATTCAGCTATTAAAAACAAAGAGACCATGAACTTTTGCAACCAAATGGATTGAATTTGAGAATATCATCCTGAGTGAGGTAACCCAGTCCCAAAAGGGCATTTATGGTATATACTCACTTATATGTGAATATAAGCCATAAAATACAGGTACCATACTACACTCCACAGACCCAAAGAAGCTAAACAAAAGGACAGCTCAAGTGAGGAAGCTTTCATCTCACTTAGTAGAGGTAATAAAATAGTCATAAGAGGAAGATGGAGGAAGGAAACTGGGGGTAGGGGAGAAGGAGAGGAATTGGAAATTCAGCATCAAGTGTGGAAAAGTGTAGGAGAGATGGCTAGATGGCCATGAAAATAAATGGAAACCTGCAACTGATTAGGGTGAAGAGGTGGGGGACATCTCCAGGATGAGACAGAGACCTGGGATAAGGAAGACTCCCAAGAATCAGTGGGGATGACCATAGCTGCTACTCACAATCTTGGGGATATGGAACTGGAAGAGGCCACTTCCTGTAGCCAGGCAGAAAGACAAATGGAATCATAGACACAAACCCACCTACAAAACTTTCAATCCAAAATTTATCCTGTCTACAAGTAATGCAGGAATGCAAGATTGAGCAAAAACTGAGGGAATGGCCAACCAAAAACTAGCCTACCTTGAGACCCATCCCATGGGCAAGCACCAATTCCTGACACTATTAATGAAACTCTGTTATGCTTGCAGACAGGAGCATATTGTCTTCCGAGAGGCTCCACCCAGCAGCTGACTCAGACAGATACAGAGACCCACAGCCAAACAGTAGGTGGAGCTTGGGGACTCTTGTGGAAGAATAGGAAGAAGGATTGTGGGCTCCAAAGGGGACAGGAACTCCACAGGAAGACCAACAGAGTCAACAATACTGAACCCTTGGGGCTCTCAGAGTCTGAACCACCAACCAAAGAACATACACTGGCTGGACTTAGGCCTCCCCACTCATATGTAGCAGATGTGCAGCTTGGTTTTCATGTGGGTCCCGAACAACTGGAAAGAGGGATATCCCAAAAGTTGTTGCCTGTCCATGGGATATGTTCTTTTAGCTGGACTGCCTTGTCTGGCCTCAACAGAAGAGGAAGTGCCTAGCCTCACAGAGACTTGAAGTGCCAAGGTGAGGGGATATCTGAGTAAGCCCACTCACTCAGAGAAGAGGAGGAGGGGGTGAAGGATTGTAGGAAGGGGTAACTGGGAGGGGGAAGTGAACGAGATGTAAAGCGAATAAGTAAAAAACAAAATTTTAAAAGGAAGGTCTTCGCACATCAAGCAATTTATTAAAAAAAAAAAATCCCTCACAAGTGTAACTAGATGTTTGGGTTTTAGTGAATTCCAAATGTAGTCAAGTTGACAACAAAGAATTGCCATCAACACGCCCATCTCTTATCAACTAGGCAAATAATTATATTGCCTTAAGTCATACTTAATTTTCAAATAAAAATAATAACTGTGAAAAAATAATAACTGTGTCATAATCACACCTAACATGATATAATTATCCTCTGTATAGCTGCAAATGATATATTTGTATTATAAACTTTAGAATAGGTGGCAATGTCCCTTAAGGGACATTCTATTACTATCCCATACTTAAATATGATAATCATTAACATTCTTTTAATTGGTGATATATGATAACGAAATCAAGGAAATAAAACACAAATATTCATACAAATACATTCTTAACAGTATACGACAGAAACACTCACGTCAATTATAACCCTTGTTTCTGCAACTAGTCACATGACCTTAATTTAAATTTATAACAACCTTCATCTACTACCCATTCAGTATTTATTTCCTTTACTCTCAGCAAGTACTTCAGTGTGTCTTGGCTCCTTTCCTGTAGGAGTGACCCATACCTTCATTTGTGACAGGTCTATGCCTTTTGTCATCTTGCCTGGATTAGGTTGTTGTATTTTCCCATTCACTTTAATCACAGAACATAGTAGCACCAACAGATGCCATAAAGGACATCCTGTTTTCCAGACCAAAAAAAAAAAAAATCCTTTTTGCATCCATGTAGACACCCAGCTCTATTTCCCCTTGGTAAAACTGAGCAGTCACCCCTCCTAATATAGTCATTCCTTTCTTTCTCTATTGGCTTGAAAGCATCAGAAACTCAAGTGGTCATGGACAAGTCAGAGTATCCAATTCAACAGAATGTTTGTTGTGAACCCTGGTTGGAGTATTCCCTACTCTAGAACTGTCTTAGGGTTTCTATTCCTGTACAAACATCATGACCAAGAAGCAAGTTGGGGCGGAAAGAGTTTATTCAGTTTACATTTCCACATTGTTGATCATAACCAAAGGAAGTCAGGACTGGAACTCAAGCAGGTCAGGAAGCAGGAGCTGATATAGAGGCCATGGGGGGATGTTACTTATTGACTTCCTTCTCCTGGCTTGCTCAGCTTGTTTTATTATGGAACCTAGGACTACCAGCCCAGGGATGGCACCACCCACAATGGGCACTACCCCCCTTGATCACTAATTGAGAAAATGCCTTTTAGCTGGATTTCATGGAGGCATTTCCTCAACTGAAGCTCCTTTCTCAGTGATAACTCCAGCTTATGTCAAGTTGACAAACAAAACCTGCCAGTACAAGAACCAAAACTACTAGGCCCATAGAACTTCAGGTCACTGAAACAGGAAGCAAATATTGTCCTAGTTGTTTAGTATGGGTAATAGTGAGAGGAACTATTTCCTTTTCCACCCCTTGATTTCTGAACCATAAATCCTGATTATGGGAGAAACCATACCATATATTGGATGCTGATTCAAAAATATATTCTTCCTTCTGAAGAACTCTGCCTCAGCCCTCCAGGCTACTGTCACCTATTTGGAGCTGTAAATGTATCTTCAAAAGGCCACCCTATCTTCTATCAGGCCATCTACTTCAGGATGGTGGGGAACATGGTGAGGCCAGTGAATTCCATTACTATTGGCCCACTGTCATACTTCTCTGGCTGTGAAGTGATTGCTTCCTTGGTCAGAAACAATACTGGGTAAATACCATGGCAATATATAAGGCATTCTGTAATCCAGTAGATGGTGATTTAAACAGAAGAGTTACATGTGGAAGGAAAGCAAATCAATAACCAAAATAAGTATCTATAACAGTAAGAACAAAATATTGTTCTTTTCATGGAAGATATGGTCCAATATACTCAACCTGCCACCAGGATGCCAACTGACACCCTAGGAATTAGTACCATATCTGAGACTCAGAATTGGTCTCTGCTGTTAGCAGATCAGGCACTCAGTAGCAGATGATTCCAGGTAAGCCTTGTTGAGTGTAAATCCATGTTGTCAAACCCATGGATAAACCCCATTTCTACCATCATGACCATTGTATTCATGGTCCCATTAGGCAATGACAAGGATGACTTGGGAAACAGAACAAGTCATTCTACTTGATTATTGAAATCCTCCTCAACTACAATTACATTTTGGTGGACATTTATATGGGACACAAGCATCTCCACATCCTTGGCTTATTTGTATATATTTATTCACATCCTCCCCAGATGCCTTTTCCCCCAGTTTCCCAATCATATTCTTTCCAAGTCCTTGACCATTCAGCCAATCCATTAGCTACATCTCATGAATCAGTGAACAATTTCATGTCTAGTGATTTCTCCTTCTAAACAAAAATGTATAACTGTGGGAATTGCATGGGAGCGGCAGGACTGCAGGGACAGGAGCCTCTCAGCTTCCAAGTGACAGAGCTGGATCAGTGACCACCTCTGCCCCCTACCTGCTAGGGGAGAGCTTCCCTCCAGGGCGGACTTCAGCCCAAGGACTCAGGTGAGATCGCCATTTTCTCTCTGGGGTCTTGCTAAGGCAGGCCCAGCCGGGAGGCATAGGCCTCAGGAATTGCAGGGGAGCCGCAGGACTGCAGGGACAGGAGCCTCTCAGCTTCC
>JADRCD010220627.1:0-35394 GCA_019843815.1 Montemys delectorum | reverse complement strand
GGCCTTCCTTGTAACTCTAAAAGGCTGGGCGCTTTTACTCCTTTCTGGATCTTTCCTTTGCCCCAAGAGCAGCAGGGGACATGGCATGACTACAGGATGACTCTTAGCCTAAAGAAAGCAATATGGTACTGAGCCATAGCAGACAACCTGAAGCTTAACAACAAATGAAAGTTTATTATAAGTCAATGTGGTCTTGGGGATGTTTGTTACTGAAGCCAAGCTGACGGGTACGACCGGTATCTTCAAAATGAGGCACTGAAGCTAGCTAAAGGAGACACCTTTTCCCCAACTCTCCAACTTACTCAACTTGTAAGTGGTCAAGCTTCAAAGGAGACCCCTCTTCTATTTGTCTTATATGCCCATGTCCTTTTGTTAAATTACAGTTTCAAACTCTTCTGGAAAGCTTAGATTGTAGAACACAGATGCTACAAGGCCACTCTGCAGGCAGGACATTGGGACAGCTGTGGATTCTTTACTTGTGACTTCAGTCCTGGGAGTCAATCCTTCAGCTTAAAGCCTTGCCTTAATGAGTTACAAATGCTAATTCTCAGGCTCTACCACCTACTCTGAGCCACCACCACTGATTACATCTTTAGCATCTTGCACCAGCCTCCTTGTTGTCAATACACACACACACACACACACACACACACACACACACACACGCACGCGCACACGCGCGCACACACACACACACACACACACACACACACACACGAATGCAAAGGCAAACCTGCATTTCTCCACCCTTCTGCTTGGGGATGCATCCACACAAGATTATAACACTGCTCAGCCTACAACTTCCTGGCAGCCTCTGTTGCTACTCATCCAAAGTAATTAACCTGACTCTTGCTGGACTCTCCTAATTTATTGCAGGGTGTCCCCCACCTCCTGGTTCATCAGGTGTCTGACATAATGATATTCTTCTCACCACTAAATGAGCCACGTTGCTCCTGCCCCCAACTCACAGCTATTCTGGGTGGGATTCTTTGAAAAATACGTCTTGAAAATACGTCTGCCTCCTGGCTGTAGCTCTCAACTCAAGAGGCAGAAGTATTGTTGTCTATCACGCTTCCCAGATATATTAGTGTACTTCGGAAACACTAAGTATCTATTACGCAAATTCCTTTTAATGGAAAGCATGTGTTTCCTGAGCAGATACTGCAGGAAAAGCATTCTAGGAAAGGGGAACAGCATGTGTAAGGCTCGAGGCGATAAAACTGACTCCAAAAATCTTTGGAGTGGGCAGTTCTAGTGATTAAGCATATGGTCTTCCACACTAGGATGTCTGGCTTTGCTTCCTGCATTTAAATAACGTAGAAATAAGAAAAAAAGTGTAAGCAGAAGAGAAATCAATCTGTTAGTTAAAAAATAGTAGTTTTGAGTATATATGTGTGGAGGTTCTTTACGTAGCTCAGAGCCACCTGAATTGTGTAGAATTTTTATATGTGTATTATTGAGTATTTATTTTGATGTTACATTTCTTTATTCAGGCTGAAAGGGGAGATCATTTCTCACCTCCAATCTTCTTTCAGAATCTTTTTATAGTGTGGTGCTCAAGCACAGTTATATAAACCATTCAGAAAGCTCAGATTGGGATGGGGGGGGTACAGAGGGAGCTCATAGTACCACTAGTCAAAGAATGGTGTGTCGTATCCCTATGTTCTTTCTTCCAAGACTCTAGCTTGAATGACCCATCCATTCATCAGAATACCAAACAAGCAGTAATGGGACCTGACAGCATTTTAACCAGGGCAGAGCACTACAGGGGACCCTGAAGGAGATGGCATGGGATGCTTGTTCCTGGAGAAC
Source organism: Montemys delectorum (assembly GCA_019843815.1). Lineage (NCBI taxonomy): Eukaryota > Metazoa > Chordata > Mammalia > Rodentia > Muridae > Montemys > Montemys delectorum. Next base: position 33,582 of record JADRCD010220627.1, on the reverse strand, counting down.
TTGAACTAGACATTGATTATGTATAAACCTGCCTGAGAGATGACTGCCCGCTGCCCACTCTGGATGCCATATGTGTCTAGTATGTGGGGAGTCAATGCTTCTGGCTTGCAAAACTTAAAATCTTAGGCTGTCCCCACTAAGGACAAGGCCTAGCCCACTAAGAGTGGCCCTGGGTGTATATGCACAGAGGATCTTCAGGTCTCAGGGCCACATGAAGAGAGTAGGATTTTTATAGGTGTGCAAGGCGTTTTCCTGGAAAGGGAGGGGGTCCATTCCTCATCACAAAGTTGGATGTGATTTAAGCTTTAGAGTTTTCCAAATGTTAACTGTTTCTTTGTGGGATTGTGTTAGAGCAAACTATTTTCAGGGCTTGATTGCTAAGCAAGGTGAGCCTGAACTCCTCCAGTGCTCTTTCTTCGTTGATCCTGAGGAAAGTTCTGCTACTTTGGCCTCCAAAGCACATCTCAGATTGGTCACCTGCCTCCATGCCCATCACCAAAGCCACTGTACAGACCATCTTCACTCCCCATAGAACAGATTACAGCCTTCAAAAAGGTCTCTTCTGTCCACACTTTCTCTACTCCAATGTTTTTCGTGTGTGCGTGCGTGTGTGTGTGTGTGTGTGTGTGTGTGTGTGTGTTTATGCACTCCTGCATTCGTGTGAATGAGTGCACTCATATGTTATGAGATGTCCAGAGAACAAACAGAAGTGTCAGTCCTTGACTTCTTTTTTTCTGAGTCAAGATCTTTCTTCCTTCCTTCCCGTGTATGGCTAGCTGACCCACAAGCCTCCACGGGTTTGTCAGTCTCTATTGCCTATCTGGCAAAGCAGATGCTTTCTCTCTGTATCTGGCTTTTTCATGGGTTATGCAGGTTTGGATTTGGGTTCTTACACTTGTGCAGCCATCACAGTTACCCTCTAAGCCATCACTCCACTCCTTAGTCTCTGCTTCACAGAGCACCTTAAGTGAGTCTCTTTAAATTATGAATTATGCTTAGCCACTACACTGAAAATTCTCCAATGGTTTCTTTTTGTTTTTAAGTGAGATGGGGACTTGATACATAGCCCAGGCTAGCCATGAGTTTACACTATCTCTGCATCCTCCTCCAGAGTGCTAGGATGGCAGGTGTACACCACCACACCCAAGCACCTTCAAGCCCTTCATGATCTATTTTCTTTGCACTTTCCAACCTCTCTGATGCCACCCCTTGCCCTTGCTCATTTGCTCCTCAGCCGCACTAGCTCCTGCCCTCTTCATTCACTTCTTTCCAACTCCTTCTGACCTCCAGCACAGAAAGTCACCTTTTCTTCTTTCTTTAGGTTCTCTGACACACCCATGTGCCTCCCTGCAGGCACCCGGAGCGTTTCCTCTTCCTTGTCTTCTTCCTGCCTGTCCTTTCAATGCCTAAACCGAATCTCAACCTCCTCTGTCTCTCACTCCCGTTCTTTGCTGGGGAAAGCCATGAGCTCTTGACTCATGGGTCACACTTGTAATTCAAGCCCCAGCCATCCACTGAAGAATGACTTTAACCAAAGTGAGTTCTGTCTGAACTTCAACTTCCTCAGCTACTAAATGGTGGTGCCAAAGAATCCTTTTCTCAAACAACTGCTTTGAAGAGATGGGCTGATGCTGTTGACCCACAATCTACCCAGCCTCGTGAAGTCTCCAAGCTCTATCTGACTACCAGCTCATGTAACCCGCTTCATTGTGCCAGGAGACTGTTCTCAAAATACACACACACACACACACACACACACACACACACACAAACAAACAACAACAAAATCTCTGCAGCTCAACTTACAGAATGCAGACTCCTCCCCGTTGGTAACACCCATTCATTTGCTGAAACAATTGTCTCCACTCTAGCAAGTGGTGTGAGCATTTGTAATGCAGCCATAGCTGACTAGAGCATCCCTTAAGCCTCAGTTTGCTCATCTGTAAAATAGCGCAACTAACGATGCATGTCGGTATAGTGTTATGAAAAATAAATGGTCACTCTACACTTGGCACACTGTAAGGTCTCAATGCTGCCGATTCATATTATCATCCTGTGTGCGTTAGCAGTGATAGTAAATAGATGGATATACAGCCCCTGGTTAATCATTTTGCAAATTGTTTTGACTAATTAAATAAGTAACATATATTTGTAAAGCCCCTGATTCCCATTTTTCACTGAAAGCAATTTGTCTACCAAGGTGGCAGACTTTTATTTTGGGGTGGGAGGAGGTAGCATCATTCGGTGTGTGTCCGTGGTTTCCTGCTTGTTTTATATTCTCACAACACATAGGCTTACAAGTTGATGGACATGGGCATTACACACGGCAAAGGGACCACAGTGTGTGTGCACCATGCAGATGACCCAGAGCGGTAACTGACACTCCCAGTAGTTGGCTTCTTCCTTCCCTTCCAAGTCTAAATGCTTATATTTTCTCATCCACAGATCGATGTGGCTGGCAGGTAAATGACTACCACATCAGAACACTGAGCTCGCCACTGGTCCGAGGACCTCTGCCCCCTCCTGGGATTCCTCAAGCCCAGCCATGCTGAGGGGGTGTCTGAGAAGCGGGCCAGACCATGCTTGAGCATCCAGCCGTCAGCGTACAAAATCAGATCTGATCGGGCCTGCAGAAGATAAATGAGCTGGAGTCCCCCTAGCCCCAGATTTGGTCATCTCTTTATGAGCTCTGAAGGGCCTATTAGCAGCCCTGATGAGTGCTAGGGGAGATGAAGTCTGCCTTGAACAACGTTAGCTGGCAGAATCAAATCACTTCCAATCCCCCTAGGGGGAAGGGGACCGGCTGCCTTTTAGACGCAGCAGCATCAGTTCCCTGTTGCCCATAAGGTTTATATGAACACTCAGTTGGGGGTTGGGGGGAAGGTGGTAAGCACTTTTTTGCTGGTAGAATCGACTAAGAATTTCCTCATATATCTAATAGCTTCTCCTCGGGCAATTTGGTATCCCTGCTTAGACAGGTGCGCCTCATTTTCCCTGCCGAGGCTCAGCTTGGAAGGGGACTGTCAGCGTGCCTAAGGAGGATAACTGAAGCCAGCAACCTAGTCACCCTTTCTAGGTCCTGGGCTCTTTCAGCTATAAGCTGCATACCCTTGAAGGCACTGAATAAAGCTTGTTCATGGCATCACAGGGTTGGGAATTTGAAGAGCAGCTCTTGGGAGTTGGTGGGGAGTTGGGGATCTGCTTAGAGGCAGAGAGCCTACCTCTTATGTACAGAACCCTTGAGCATAACTCCCAGCACCAAAACCCAAACCAAAAGGTTGCCTCTTTGCAGCAGGGTAGCTGTGAGCAGTGAAGCCTGCGGAGCCAAGGGTGAGTCCTTTCCCTGGGACAATGGGTTCCCTCCTGATGCACAGAGCATTTTAATGGAGTCTCACGCATCAGGCTCATGAGCTGTTCATACACCAGTCTCCTGAGGTGTTCACTGTAGCTCCCCATCCTTCCTGCCTATCGGTACTAATGCCAAGCAGGTAGCCGCTCTGAGTCTTAGAAGGAGGGATTACTGGGAAGACGGAGAGAACAGCCCCATTCTTAAAAGGGGGTTGAAAGAAAAATGGTTGGCATTAGGACCGGACTTGGAGAGAAAGAAATCCTTATCCTATCCAATATCACTCATCATAGGAATGAGATCAAAGAAGACAGGGATGTGTCCCAGTGCAGCAGCTCTGTGACCTTTGCCTGCTCATTCACCTTCTCTTGGCCTCAAGCTTATACATGCAAAATGGGAACACTCTAACCAGAGTGCTGCAGAAAGGGCTGTTTTAAGGAGGATATGCCATGTCTAAAAGAGTGCCTGGCATCCAGTCCACAACTCAAACTATCTGTTATCTTTTCCTTATATTTCTGCCCCACAATATGAAGCTGTTTCTTAAGGCCACTCTGGGTGTCTATTCCTTAGAGCTCCGACTTTGCTCTTCCCCTTCAGTGAGGTTCCCTTGGCCCTGGCAGCCTCTCTGCTCAGTAATCTCCCAAGTGCCCTGTTGTTTAGATGGACACCTGCTAGCACCCTCTTTGTGTGGTGTGTCAGTGTGTATCACAGTGGCTTTACATAGTGACTCACCTACATGAAGGAAAGATCCCCAATGCCAGGCTCATTTGCTCTGTAGATACACTGAAACCTCACTAAATGAGCCGATCAAAGGACCTGCCTTCTCTGGTCTTCTGGGCAAGAGTAGCCACAAGGAAACCAAAATCAAAATACAAATAAGCCATAAGATAATATCCATAATGTGACCATCTAAGAACGCACACCAGTAGGCCAAGACCAGAGAAGATGATGCTTCAAGTGAGACAAGCTTTATATCAGTCAAATGTTTAGGTTAAAGGTCAACTTCCAAATCATGATTTATTCTACCAAAGCACAGACAAGGATATGAAGTCTGAAAAAGAGGCACTTTTGCTAAAAGACAAGGGCAGCAAGTTTCTCCAGGCAGAGGAATAAGGCACGCGAAGGTCCTGAGGCAGGTAACAACAGAGTGAGTCAGAGCTGACAAAAGGGTTAAGGTCCATGGGGTGACTGTAGGAAGAACTATGTATGGTAAATGTGGGGGGGGGGGGGTAGCAACAAAAGCAAGGTAAGATTCCAGGGCTCATAAAGATAATGCAAATGTTTAGGTTAAAGGATGATCCACAAGCCAGGTCCTATCTGCTGTCTTTTTTGAGACTACCAGAGTGTTAATTAGAACACAGTTACATCCATTGCTATGCATATAATATGTTATATATGACATATTTACTATATATTTCTTTTCAAGTAAATTGCAAGAATGACTAGTTGCTTCCAGTAACTACCAGACCAAAATCCTAGACCCATACAGACAGATATGGCTATAAGTATAGAGATAAGATAATAATCTTGCCCTTGACCCAAAAGTGTGCTCACCCCTGATTTAGGGTATGCAACCAGAAATTATTTGGGAGCTTTTTTTAAGCAAGGGAAAACATTTGATTAGACACACAGAAACTTGTCTGGCACACATCAGATCTTCACACACGTTTGTCGAATGAATCAGTAGATATTTAGATAAATAACGCTCCATTATCCACCACCATATCATATTATCCCCTCTGTTAGCACAAATAATCGGGAGGTGGTGGTGGTTAAGGAACTGAGGGGAGCCTCCCATCCATCCAGGCAGACTGCATTTTTCACAGCACTAACAGCTGACAGATACTTAGAAAATTGAATGTTTTATGCAGCTTCGGATTGGAAATAGCAGTGTGGTTTTCACCACAGGGAACCCTCTTAATGTAAATCCAACCCAATTACACACACTCAGGCAGCCACCGAATTTACAGCAAGACTGAGTTTTGCCCAGCAGCCAATGAAGCACAGCTCTGGAGAGAACTAAGGGTGATCTCCTGGGGAGGGTGTAGGAGCCACAGGAGGACAGCGGGGTGTGTGTGTGTGGGGGGGGAGGGTAACTCTATGAGTCCTGAGCAGAGGGTGCACAGTGGCCTACAGAGCCTGAATGAAAAGGGATGAAGTGGCTATGCAAATACACAGCAGGCTGCCTTCTGCAATTGCAAAATCATGAATAGGGGAAATTGCTGGAAAACCAAAAGTAACTTTTTCCACTGGCTAGTTGCAGAGAACCAAGGCCTTCAAGAATGGAGCTCCTTCAAAATTCAGTTGCAAGGAGCCTTGTGAGGTGGCCCAGGCAAGGTTGGCTGTGCAGACTGGTAGGCAGAGAGAACGGCCCTAAGGAGTGGTGTGGTTAGGGTCACATATCACAATTTCTCCACAGTCTACACACTGGACTGCCTGCAGGTTCCTCTATAAACACCATCCTCTGAAGATGTAGCCTTCTTTACTACTGGCAGATCCTTTGCACAGATGTGAAATGGCAGAGATATATTTTTTTCTAATTTGTTTTTACTTTTCTCTCATACAATATGTCTGACTGAAGCTTCCCCTCCCTTCACTCCTCCACAAGTTCCCTCCACCTCCCCTCTTTCCCAGATAAGACCAGGCCTCCCATGAACATTAGCTGAACACAACACAGCAAGATACCATAAGACCGGACACAAGCCTTCACATCAAGACAAGGTGAAGTAACCCAGTAGAAGGAAAAGCATCCCAAGATCAATAGGTCCAACATCAAAAGCCTTCTTTGTCGTCCCCTAACTTCTGATGAGGACCCCCAGTCCTTGGTATATCTTCAGTTGTAGCTGTAGCACTCTGGTCCCTAGTTCCACTGTCACATGACCTTCTCCCAGTAAGGATAACAGTCACTGGGCTACAGAGTTCACCCCTTGACTTCCTCCAAACTTGATTATGCCAGTAAAAACCCTGCTTTCTAATAAGGTTAAATTTCTAGGTGCTGGAGACCAGAACTTGAAAATACCTTTCAGAAATAAAGAATTCTGATACAGTTCTACAGATTGAAGTCTTCTGGAAGGATTCTATGGAAGTCAGAATCCATGGCTGGGACTTGGCATTGCTCCAACAGATGAGAGAAGGTGCTAGAAGAAAGTAGTCATATTTCTTCTTGTGGAAGAGCTCAGGACATGGGTAATTGCATGTGTTTGCTCATAATTAGACCAGAAACCCAACCTAACACTGGTCTTAGGCACTTAACACCCTTTAATCCCAGAGGGAAGACTTTCTGTGTCTTGTTGACCAGCACCTCCCTAAGATAAATATTTCCCTCTCAACCTCTTCACTACTTTAGGTCTCTGGCGGTTAAACTCTGCCCTTTAATCTCCCTTCCTTATCAGACTATCTAAACCCTACCACATCAAAAGCCAATTCTCTTTTCTCTCTGTCCCCTTTCATGATCCATGGAAAGGTCCAGATGATGTTCAAATTCTAAGTCCAAAGTAGTGCTTCACAAAGTAAGAGTGCTCTGTCAGCAATGTTACTAAGACCTGGCTAAGCCTCATTCTCAAAGTGAAGCCATCTCTTCTTACCTCTTACGGAGTCTTCATCCTGCTCAAGAAGCATCTGATCAACAATTTCTAATGTAGCAGATAGAGGATCACGAGTCACGGCAATGGCAGCTGGAGTTCCTCTCCTTCTTCAAACCTTTGACAAGCAGTGAGATCAGCACCTAAGTTCTGAAATGTCCAGGCAGGGTAGTTCCCTGATAGGTCTGTAACTTAATTTTAGATGGAAACTTTCACTCAAACCTAAGAGATGGGGAAAGCAAAAGACATCTGCATCAGCATGTCTCAAATTACCATGTGCATACAGATCACCTGGGCAGCTTGTTAAAATGCAGATGCCTATTCAAAATGTCCTAGCTGGGGTCCGAGAGTCTGCATCTCTAACAAGGTCCTTAGAGATGACCATGATATGAGTCTTCTCTGGTATCACGGATCCACAGAAGCCACCCATCCTTTTTACAGTGGCCTACCTAGAGTTCTGTGTGTTTGTTCCAACCAGGAGAGAGCCAACTGTCATGTGTACCCTCCTAGTAAAGAAAACTACACAATAAGTAAAAAAAAAAAAAAAAAAATGCACCCTGGGATCCCTGTGTCATTCAGTAAACTGACCTTCAGTTTGAACCACAAGTAAGCATGTGTAAGTCCGTTGATGTTTTCCTAAACTGGCATTCATTCCAACCCAGGCCTTGCCCTGAATACATCTTTTTTTAAAATCTAAAGTTCTAGAAGAAATACGTCTCTTCGGCTTCCATAAGATGTCTTCTTTTCTTTTGGCTTTCTATAGAGGTCTATGTGAAACCCAGTTGATTCAGCACTTGCTACAAGCCAACAAGAAAGCTGGAGAAGCTGAGGCATGAGAAAGATTTGTACTAAGCTGACAATTTATTTCAGGGGAGCACATCAGCCTTCCTGTTGCCAGCTCATTGCTTCTCCATTGGTCCCCATCACTGATGCTAAGTGACACATGATCCTTGTGAAGATTCAACATGGAGTCAAACAAACATGCTTCTTCCCTAACCCATGTCTGCTGCTATTTAAACTGGGTGTTCCTCAAAGCCCCTGGAAAACTCCCTGGAGTTGAGACAGCCTGTGAGGCTCCTCACAGGGGGATGCCCAACACCCGTTCCTTTTCCTGTTATCAAATCATGAAGGCAGAAGAAAAGAAACGGAAGGATGGGATCCCTCAATTACTTATCCAGGGGTCCCCCGAGAACTACTGCCCACTCATGTCCTGTGTGAAGCAACTTCCTCTCCTAGAGTCCAGATATGGACTCTTCACTCCTGACAGTAAGACAGGGTGTGGCTATTGCTGAAGAGAAATGGTGAATAACTTCCAAATAAACCATAGTGGTGCCAGAATCACTCTTTATCTCAGCCTATAAGCCCCCCATCTGTCAGCAGTAGCAGTAGTAGATGCTGCTGTATGCTGTATGCTGGGCTATCTGAAGGGGCCAGCTCCTTCAGACCCTGCAGGTGCTGTGTTTCTGTGAGGAAGACTTAGTAACCACCCAGGGTCTAACTCTTCACTCTTAACCAGCTCTAAATGGCTAAGTTTCTGAAACAAGGTTCTTAGCTTCCTATGCCTTGGCCTCTTCACCTGTAAACCACACAGAGCTACTCTAAAGGGAAAAGGAAGTAATGTGCTATACTGCCCTAAGACTTTGGCTAATAGTAAGTACTCAAAAACTAGCAAGTACTATCATATTCATTTTGTTATTCTTATTCGTTCTCCCTATGAATACAACTTACCTACTTCCCCTTCATATCTACTTTTTCCACAATCTGGGTGTAGAGAAACACTATTCAATACTATTTCTTTTCTTTTAAATGCGTTTCCCTTGGTGGTATAGCCAGGACATCAAGGTTCTCTAATGGAGCCAGGCCGTGGTGGCGCACACCTTTAATCCTAGGGAGGCAGAGGCAGGCGGATTTCTGAGTTCGAGACCAGCCTGGTCTACAGAGTGAGTTCCAGGACAGCCAGGGCTACACAGAGAAACCCTGTTTCAAACACCCCCCTTAAAAAAAAAAGATTTTCTAATGGAATAGCCATTGAAATAAATCTCCTTGAGTTCTAGAAAAGTTAATTTGGGATAGGCTAATAAAGAAGTCTGATCTTAAGAATGAAATTAAATAGGAAGGTTAGTATGTTCTAAGAGCTTGGTATGAAAAATAACTCGATCCTAAAAAGCTCAATGTTACAAAACACAAGTGTTATCTGACATGGCTACATGGTCAACACACATGTGCACACTTGCGTGCACGCACACGCGCGCGCGCGCACACACACACACACACACACACACATACACACACACACACCCTTCATTGTGTGATACAGAGTGTGAGTGACACAGTACCAACCCGAAGAGTTGTATTCAAATCTCAGGTGCTGCTTACATGGGTAGTGTGGCTTTGGACAGATTTCTTCACATTCAAGTTTCAAGCTTTTTTGAGCAGTGGTTACTATGTTTTGTGAGAATAAAGCATGCAACATAGTCATAAATGAAGTAAAGGCTGATGATATCACTCTGCCCTTTTGCTCTTTCCATTGACTTGCCTCTTCATCGCCCTTCCTTTCTCTCCCCACCCTATTCTTTCTCCCTTAACATTGATTTGTCTGCTAGTTACTCTGGAAAACCAATCCTCTCCTTCGCTGTCCCTGCCTAAGTGTCTTCTTTACTCCGGCCCTTGGTCACTGAACTAAGGAAGGATATCATCGGTGCGGGAATTGTAGAGCATCTAAATCGCATAAATGGGGAGACAGTGGGTTCTCAAAGGAGGTTGCAGATGAACTGGATGTTAAAGCTTCTTAGAGCAGTGGAAGGAACTGGTACATGTGATACATGGGGACTCCTAGTATGAAAGCGTAGAATCTCAGAGGCATATAATGTCCTTCTCTCTAATACCATCAGCTCCCCACAAAGCAGTGTCCACTCCCGAGACTACTCTGCTCTTCTCTATAACCCCTACTTTAAGGTGCAGACTTATGCCTCTCACCCTTGATCATTTTTTTAGCATGAGTTAACTTAGCCTAGGTTGACGAGCTCTCTGCACCACATGGCCTACCCACTCATCCCATATACTTTTGAAAATTAATCCAAAGGGAGAACCTATATCAAAATCACTTAGAAGGTATTAAAATACTGGTGACCATATTCCCACCTATGATTTACTGAATCAGAATGGGAAGAGAGGAGGGAAAAGCAGGAGCCTGCATTTCACAAGATCCTTGTGGACTCTACTAAACACTCAAGACCACTATTCTTGTTTCATTGACATTGATACATAACAGCTTACCTCTCCTGGGAGTTTGCTGAGTACCCTTTATATATCAGGCATAGTGCAAAAGATTTTCACATACATCATCTTTTCAAAGGGTCATTAATCTGTACACTGGTCAGAGCCAGGCCCAAACGTTCTTAAGCTTAATTCTCTCAACAACTGCATCAAACAACTACAGTGCGTGTCAAAGAAAGAATCCCTGCCTGTGTGAGAGATGGGACCAGTCAATTTTGAGAATAAACAGAGCAGCAAGAAGCCCGTGGTGCTGTCCTGAGCTCTGGGTATCAACCGAAGACTGTCTTCTGTTTATATTGCTGGAGCAGGATGAGACAGATATTGGCAGCATCGCAACATAGGATCAGCTACTTTCCCCACTGGAGCCTATAATCCACTAAGAAGACTGCGACCCTTCCACTACCCCTCCTCATTAGTGTCTAGGTATCCCATGCTTCATACTCTCTATATGCTCACACTTTAGACATACCCAGCAGAAATCCTGACATGTGGATGTTAAAATCACCCAGGACAGCAGAAGTGCTGTGAACTGAGGTCTCTGGGGCAAAACCAACAAATAACATTTCCTCTTCCCTACCCCACTAGAGGGCACAGCCTCCCTGCTGGGATGTCCTCCCAACTCTACCTTCCCAACTACAACTTCACCACTCAGGAAAAAGTGTTGGTCCTTTGTATTTGAAGGGCCTGCTTGCTTCTATATCAAGCCTGACTGGGCTACTCTTTTAAGTATCCAATGCGGAGTTGTAAAGAGTTGCCAGGCTAAGGCGGGTTTGGCACACCTCCATCCCTTTGTTAGAAGGAAATACCTAAGGCCCATTGTCTGAGCTAATACCTGGCAGCTGTCAGATCCATGACATCAACTAGATAGTGTTTCCTGAGCACTTACTATAGCCCAGGTCTGAGGAAAGTCCATGGATTATCTCATTTTTTTCCATTTTTTCATTCAGCTGCCTGCACATAGAGCTGATCATAGAATATCCTTACTTGCACTCTTCAGTGTGCTTACAAAAAATAAGACCCAGTCCTGCATACAGCCTCTGAGGCCATGCAGACCCAGATCTACACGGCTCTGTCTGGCCCTTTCCCCCCAGTCCCCTACTACACTCCAGTAAGCTATACTCTGATGATCACTACCAGCTGAGGGGGGCACTTGTCAGGGCTCAGTGTGAGTGAGCCTGTGCTTGTTCATGAGTCTGTGGCACAAGTTGGTGGGCTGCATTTGATATTGAGTGGCTGTCAACCACCTCCTTGGTTGTCATCCAGGCTGGGAAACACGAAGGAGCCAATTATTATTCACTGTGACTTCACACAAACCACACAATGACACAGACATCCACCCATAACACTGCTCTTTTTTTTTTTTTTTTTTTTTTTTTGCTTTTAAGCTTCTCCATTGCTCATGCTACTCCTTGCCAGAAACCCCTAGTGGATTCTCCTAATTAGTACAGTTCCCCTGTAAAAGCAATATGACTAACTCCAACCAACCAAAGAGCCTCCTCCTCTAAATTAAAAGAGCCCTGGCTTCTCTGGGACCCACTGGATATCTACCCTGAAGGAAATGCAATAATGTCCACTCTCACTTAGCCAGAAAATGCTTCTACTACAGAGGCCAGACAAACCACAGCCCACCTTGGCATTTATCAGAGGAGAAGACTGAAGCTCTGGGATATGAGGCAACTTTCCCAAAGTCAGTGAGAAAGCAAATTGTTCTTTAACATGAGCTGTTCTTGAATAAGAGTTTGGATCTGGCTGCTGTGGGATGACCTGAGCCCTCTTCTTCTAAGAAGCAGCCATGTTGCCATCTCTAAGAGCTAAATTCTGTCTTGTAGCTTTGGCCGACCATGAGAGCAGGCTCAGCTTCATCTCTGATACCTCTACTGCATGATTTGTTTTCTCACCTTTTCTTCCATATCTTTAATTGTGAGTTGTCCACAGTTTCCAATGTATAACCACACCAAAGAGAAAGTGATTCCAAGCACGGGCTCTGGTTACCCCACAAAACAGATGCCATCCTTCACAGCTCCCACAATGCCAGGCTGCTGGTTTCTCCCCCTGAACCCCCGTCTTCGCCCAGTGCTCCAGTTAACAGCATCTTTCATCAAGGGTAAAGTTAAAGCCACTTCTTGGATTTTTCTTTCCCCAGCCTCTATACTCTCAGACCATTCTGAGAAGAGCATCCAATATTCTGAGGCCTAAGACTCAACCCCAACCCAGGAAAGACATAGTCTAGGCTCTTAGTTTGCATCCACTCTGTCTCCTATAAAACTGTGTCTCCGTTATTTCTCCGATCACCTGCTGTCCTCAAGAGTTGCTGGAAACCAGACTGGCTCCAGGATACCTGCTTTCATATGTTAAGGGTCTACAATATGGTATTTGGATATACATATACCGGGACAACAAATATCAAACATCCACTCATGCAAATTAGCATCTCCATCATTTCTCATGGTTTCCTAAAATCTACTCTTTAAGAAATTCCTTCTCATGATCTACAGTATTAGTAACTACACCGACCTTGTGCTATGTTTGCTCTCTAGACTGATAAGTCCTGTGTTGCTGGCTATACTAGTAACTTCCATCTTTTACTCCCAAGCTATCTGACCAGATGTTTCCATCCTTTTTCTATGCGTTTGTTTGTTATTTTAAGATTTTACACATATGGGAGGTCCTGTCATATGTGTCTTTCTGTATCTGACCTGCACTATTTAGCATGTCCTCTAGGTTCCTCCATGTAAATGACAAGATTTCTTTCTTTTGTAAGGATGAATAAGAGTGCATTGTCCACAGATAGCTACACTACAATCTATTAACCCCATTCATTTGTTGAAGCATGCTTATGTTGTTTGAATATCTTAGGTATTGTGAATCGTGCTACAGTGAACATGTGGGCACAGATATTTTTATGTGCTGCTGACCTAATATTCATTGGGACCACACCAAGCAGAGGTCTTGCTGGATATATAGTAGTCCTATATTTTACATCTTTAGAGGCTTTCATATTTTTTCCGTAGTGTTGTACCAATCTACACAGGCACCAGCAGTAGACAAATATCTTCTTTTCTCCCTGTCTTTGCCAGCCTTGCTCATCCTTACATTCTGCTGATAGTAGCACCACACTAAGAAGTATAAGAGGGTATACTGTTGAGGTTTCTGTTTATATTTCTCTTACAGTTCAAGATACGACTTCTTGATGAACTATCCAAGCAATTCAAAGTCCATGGGGGTCTGTGAACTACTTATCATATAATATGGATGTCGACCTAGGACTGAAGCCAACCTCCTTCTCTACCCTCAACTTCCTCATATGCCCTTGAAATGTCACTTTAGCCCTTTGGCCTTAAGCCCTCTCTCCTTCTCACTGAGGAATGCCTGCCCTTCTTTCCTGGCAACTTGCTTAGCATACTTCTAGAAAGCCTTCCTTGGCTTTGAAAGGCTGACTAGCGTTCATGCTCCCTCTGTGTCCCTAAAAGCCATTTGCTTTTATTATATGATACAGCCTCACTTCTTCACTGGAGAATCCAGAGAATCCTGAGCCACCTAGGCCAGGTCTTCCACTTTAGATTGTATGGGAGGATGGAAGGATAGGTAAGAAAGGAAGAAATAACAATATATGAGGCTAACACCTCCATCCAGATTTTGCAGGTGAGGATAATAAAACTTGCAAAAATGGTAGTAATGCACTCATTGTGCTTCTGATTAATGACAGAGCTGGGCATCAGCCTCCAGCCCTCCTGACTGCAGAGGTGTTGTTAAGGTATCACACTGAGAGTTTCAGACAATGGTCATTAAGCAGCTGATGATGAACCAAAGATGCAATTCTACAGCTGGCCATATCCACTCCCTCTAGTCCCTTCTTTCTTACAGCGCATGCAGTCCTCTAAGCCATGCCTTCTATCTGGAGTGACCCTGGTCTGAACCCCAGCATTATCATATGTTTGGGATCCATTCGACACTTAAATTTGCAGGCTTGCTTTCCACTCCCACAGAAACATAGTCAGAAATGACCCTGTACCAAACACCCATCAGAAACCTGTGTGCAATCTGTCTTTATTACTACAAAGAAAGGTTGTCCTGAGAGGCACAGAGCTGAAAATGGGGGGAGGAGAAATTAATTGAATGTCAAGTTTCAATTGTTGAGTCACTAATCTAATCTGTGACAACTTTAGCCTTTTCGATGTACAGCTTAGCTTTCCAAAAATTAGAAATATCCTCTTTTCCAAAAAGCTATTGGAGAAGAGATAATTACTCCAATACGATCTGGGCTTATTCTCAGAGTTGTGAGCTTTTTTTTTTTTTTTTCCCTTTTAAACACGACATTTCCTACATGTGTTCAATGAAGCTGAAAATGCTATTTTGATAATGGGCCCATAGAACGTTTAACAGGCCGGGATGACAATGTGAGACTTTCTTAGGGAAACAGGAAGCAATGGAAAGCTATTATGGGAGTCATTAATGGGGACTTGGGAGTCTGCTGGAGACACTGGCGCAATTCTCAGCTTTACTGTTTTCTTAGTAAGGCTCTTTGGAGATCAGATTCAAAGTGTCATGTCACCAAACCCTGGGCCCTGAGCCCTGTCCCTGCACTCAACCAGAGCCTCCCAGTTGTCCAGATAGAAGCCTCCTTCCTCAAGCCCTCCCCTCAGTCAACCAATGTTGCCTGAATTCCTACCACAGGGCAGTTTCCCTCTGATCTACTGACAGTGAACTAAAAATAACCTTTGTCCCTATACTCCCCAGCCCAGAAGACAGACAAAAAGGAGAGAGGTTTTGTGGAGGTAGGGTCTGTGTGAACCGGTAGCGCATGCTCTGTGGGAGTAGAGCATACAGAGCAGTCAAGTTCATGGTTTTGAAAGATGAGTAGGGTTTTCCCATGTGAGAAACTGAGCCTCCTTCATCTGGCTTCATTCCCACTCTCATCTCTGAACTGAAGCCAGAAATACGGAATAGACTCTGACCATGGAATCACATGCTCAACCTTGGAAATGAGAGTGAAGTCCAAGCGTTGGAAATTCAGTGACTGAAAAATAGTTCACTAACGAGGAGGCAGAGCCATTCTGTTAACCAGAGTGAACAGTGCAGATGCTGGGCAGGAGAAAACAGGATCTGTATACCAAGCCCATAATCTCTTAGAACTGTCAGCAGATGCCAGGCCAGCTCCGAAGCTTCTCCGGCTCCTGAAACTGGGCTCCAAAGGGAGTTACTCCCAGCAAAATCAGTCTCCATTAGCCTGGCTTTCCTAAACCAAAGCCAGTTAGTTCTCTTCTAGACAAAGGGAAGCAAGCATTTCTTTCAAGACCTTGGTTCTTTAGAGGATAGGGAGGTAACAATTACTTTAATCTTTCTTTCTGGTTTCTGGAATGATGAAAAGGAAATCAAGCCAAAGCTGAGCATCTGTGAAAACTAAGGTACCATCTTTGTACAAGGGAATCACAATAAGGGGCCCCGGTTCAAAGAACTGATGAGCAATTGTTTGTGTGTTGAGTTGCCATCCTTAAGTCCTCTCTCACACAAACAACCTAATGTTCCAGAGACGAAGATGGAGATAAGGTTGATGTCTGAGAAAGTTTGCGGTCTAAGACACCAATTCGAAATCAGCTCTAAGGCTGAGTAAAGAGACTGTAACTACGAAGTCTGCGGGTGACCATTGAATGGATAAGATTAAAAGCACTCTAAAGGAGGAAAGAGGAGGCAGCCTGAGTGGTCCCCAGCTAGCAAAGCCCTATGACACACGGGCAGTCACGTGGAGAATGAGATGCTCTTAGCCCTTTAATTGATGTCCCAGTCATAGAAGCCTCCTCCACCCAAGTTCAGCAAAAGCACATGGCTGAGTTTTCCTTGTGGTTGTTTTGGTTTGGTATGTCAGTTAATTTTGTTTGGTGAAAAAAAACATGAAGTGGCTGGTTCTGACGTCGAAATCTGTGCGGTTCAAAACAATGATCGTATGGTAGGGAGCAGGAGGCCCTGAGTCAGAGAGATTATGGAAATGCAGCAAGATGTTGTGAAGGAACACGGAACTGGGGACACTTGAGGGCACCTATTCCAATCTCAGGGGGTTGTGCTCCTTGACATTTGAGTCACACAAGGCAAGCATGAAAAAATGTGTAAATAAATTAGTTAAAATAACCCTTCGATGTAGTATTTAGTATCATTTGAAAAACAATCTGCTCAATTTTACCTTTTGAGTTTTCAAATAGCCTTTTAGCTTTGCACATGTAATTTGTGCCCCTAATACCTTTTTTATTCATAGAAAATTCTGTCTATGTTATTTTGTCCTCATTTTCATAGTGATGGGGTTTCTACAACATTTGATAGGAGCCCTACCAGAACACTTCTGTCCTAGTCACAAGTGTTGGCATTTTAAGTCCCATGAAATCGGAAACAAATACGGATGAAGAGTTCACAGGTGGGGATGGAGAGAATAAACAGTGCCTGGCCCCTAAGAAGAGAGCAAGGCTCTGACATCAGTGTGTGGTGGTGACATCGCATCTCCTGAGCTCCGTGGATGTGGAAATCATACTCATCCCATTTTTTTTTCTCTATATTCCCCAGAATCTAGAGAAGTGGTTGGCAAAGCATACAGATGTTATGTAGAGCTCTGTGGATGAAGTTGTACCACTCATAGCAATGAAGATTCCATCCAAAGGCAGAGTAGACTCTCCAAGTCCCGGAATCCCAGGGCCAGACTAAGAATTCATCTGCATTTGGCTGCACAGCTCCCTGATTTCCGGAAGACACTGATCTTCCTCCCTCCTTAGAGAGCTAAGCTTCCTGCTTCCTTGGTCCCGGTTTGCTGCCTGCAGGGATAGAATCCTCAGCCTGTCGCAACACTTACAGCAGTGGTTTCCCACAGTGAGGAGACGTATGACTGCAAATTTGGAGTTAGACAGATGTGTAAGACCTGGGAGTCTGCTCTTTAACCTGTACCTATCGCATGGCTAACCCCTCTTGGAGCACCACTTTTGTGGTCAGTTCAGATCTCTACAGAGGCCCTTTTACTCATGCTGTGTGTTCTTTGACATGAATAAAAAAGTTAATATTTCCTGAGAAATTGTGATACCCTTGAAACCTTAACTACCGACTACAAGGTGAAGTCCTACTAAACTCACACTTGCCTGCACTGAGTCAGGACACCTGTGCACTTCAGGAGCAGTTGACCAACACAAGATGGACTCCATGGGTTTCTTTTACTGATGCTGTTGTTGTTATTGATGGTGGTGATGGTTTGGTAGGTTGGTTTTTGCGCTTCTTTTTTTTTTTAATTTGTTTTTGTTTGTTTGTTTGTTTGTGGGCTGTGTGTTTGTGTGTGTGTGTGTGTGCACTGTGCACTTGTGGTATGTGTGTATATATATCTTTTAATGAATTAAAAACAGTCTGTTCTCCCAGGACACATCCCAACCACAGCTCCCCTCCCTCCGCTCCTCTCAACTCTGCCTCCCACCTTCCTTATCCCCAGATGCACTCCTCCTCCATTCCCCTTCAGAAAGAACCAGGCCTGCAAGAGGCAACAACCAAACACAACAATTGTTTGTCCATTTTAAGAGAGAGGGAGAGAACATGATGTTGGGGTAGACAGAAAAGAGAGAGGCTCTGAGAAGAATTGGGGAAGGGAAAGAATATAATTAAAATATATAGTATAAAATATTTTAATTAAAATAACTTTTTAAAAAGAGATCATCTGGGCAGTGGTTGCACACGCCTTTAATCCCAGCACTTGGGAGGCAGAGGCAGGCAGATTTCTGAGTTCAAGGCCAGCCTGGTCTACAGAATGAATTCCAGGGGGAAAAAAAAAAGATCAATTTGAATTTATTCTCTGTCAGACTTTGCCTGCATCCTTACTTTCCCCCTTTTTCTTGCCCTTTTCCATTTTCCTTCACTTGTTTACTGCAAATGATTTCATACTTAAAGGTCTGATTCTGTGCAGTCTAACTTAAATGATATTTCCTTCATTATATATACCCTACCCTACACAGACCTGGTCATACAGAGAGCTGGATATACTCACCCAAAACACAAATGGCTAATCAACACAACCTGGGCTTTTATTAATAGGAAGCTCTTTGCTACATCGAAAAACAACATAGATTTTGAGTTTGCTGTCATTGAAATAATTGGAGACCAAGGCGGTCTGTTCATTCTCTTACAGAAAGGTCAGAGTTACCTTTGGGGATCATGCAGGACCAAAGCCATCTTGGAAAGCATCATGAGAAACTCCCCCCTCTATCTGGCCAGCAAAAAAAAAGAGCCATATTCCTATCCTCACTAACATTAGCCGCTCTATTTCCTCATGTCCTTTGTAGAAGAAATGCATAAAGATGAAGTTTATCTGACAATTTTTCCTTTTTAAAACCATTTTCAAAAAAAGAATTTAGACAAGAGAAGAAAGTGTATTTCTTCATAGGGAACTGCATGACTCTGTGACACATCTCCCGATTGTGAAATCCAAGCAACTGTCATAAAACATCTAGAAAAAAAGGGAAGAAAGGGACAAGGTGCCTTGAAGAGGAAGCACTGGCTGTGTATTCACATTTCTATGGAAACAAGCTTATGCAGCCTGGGACTTGGCTGGCTGTGGTCAGAAGGACACGAAGTCAGGTGCCTGGCAGCTGCTAAGAGATGCTGGAGCAGCAGTTTGCAAGGGACGGCACAGAACCTTCCAAACCCTTTGTCTCCGCGTCAACAGCAGATAGAACTTCATGAGATTTCTTCCTTACACAGTCCAGCTAGAGCCACGGTGGTCTCCATCCATGTGTGTTTGCAAATGGGAGCTCCTTTGTGTCTTCACGTGTTCTCCTACTTCCCAAAGTACTGCCCCGGAGAGGATAAGATAAAAAGACATCAGAGCGAGCAAACAATGCTGGAACAGGACCAGTGACTAAAGGAGAATAGCATTTCCTGAGTATTAAAGGAACTAGGTTTGGTGGACTCCTAAACTGCCAGATGGTTGCTCTTAGAACATAGGTCATGCCAAGGAAGAAGGAGGGAGAGGTAGAAAAGAGGAGGAACAACTTTAGAGCTTGTGAGCAGACAGTAAGTACCCTACTTCTGATTAGGAAGGAAAGCATACCTTATTAAAGTAAAAATACTGTCTGCACATGGGATGGATCCCCAGGTTGGGCAGTCTCTGGATGGCCTTTCCTTCAGTCGCTGGTCCACTCTGTGTCCCTGTATTTCCTTTAGACAGGAACAATTCTGGGTTAATATTTTTGAGATGGGTGAATGGCCCCATCCCTCAACTGGGGGCTGTGCCCAACCTCTGGATATGATCTCTACAGGTTCTAGAAGCAGAGAGAAGGGGGATGGGATAGGAAGTTTGCAGAGGGGAAACTAGGAAATAGGGTAACATTTGAAATCTCAATAAATAAAATAACCAATAAAATGAAGTAAAAATGGAAGAAAACATCACATTTAAGAACATTACTAGAGTTTTGTTAAAAAAAAAAAAAAAGTCATACCTAATGGTTACATAAGTATCAGAATCGTTCACTCTGAGAGGAAGTAGTCTGACATCTTTATGGTTTATATTATTGATCTGCAACTCCTAATATCTGCAGTAAAATAAGAAGGAGAAGTGATTGATTAAAAAATATTATTGATAGTGACCAAAGGCCATCCATGTTTTCAGAAAAATTTTTATATTGTAAAACAAAGTGATTTATCGAAATAATTTCTAAGATATTTAAGAAAAGCAGTGAGCTAGTGTTTAATGTACACGTATGTTGAGTGCCTACTGTATACTTCTATCACAGTATATCATCTTAATACAGTATACTGTCAATGCAGGTATAAAGTTCTATTTATGAAGACAATATGACCCAAGCACAGATAGATTTAGTGCCTTAGGTAAAGTCACTGAGCTTCTAAGGGCTGGAATGTAAAACCTGAGGATGATTCCCCTGCAATGACATTATTTGTATACTAAAACCTGATTCTTCTGTGAATGTACAATATGAACAACACCTGTATGTAAATGGTACCTTTACTGAGCATTTCTTATATGTCGTATGTTACATGATGACTGAATGATTGTGCTATCTCCACAGGTCAGGATACATCCTTGTGCATTTCCAGGCCTATGCACATTTCTTCAGTAAGTAAAAATTTAATCACTAGCAAATCCCCCACTTCGCATAAATAGTATTAATCACATATAATCCATGAGCAGAGAAGCATTTGGAGCTGGCTGTGAAGTGAAGTGAAGAATCTAAAATTTATAGGTAGAAAGACCTCAGCAATGCGACAGAAGAAAAGTTCTCATCCTCATGGGATCATCAATTTGAACAATTATCTAAGTGTGAAAATAGTTTCAAAGGAGCTAAAAGGGAATAGTTGCAAGGCTACCCCGGGGGACACTAGAAAAATAAAGGTATTTCAAGAGATCAGAAAGGACAGTTTTACATTATTCTCCCTAAAGCCTGGGCAGAGTAGAGGAAAAAAGTGGGAGACACACCTCATATTCCTTCCTACCTAATACAGTTATCAAGCCTTTCTGATGAAGGACAACAACAACAAACTCACTCATGGACACGGCTGGTGAAAGACCCAGAATCCTTTAGCTGGCTGACTGGTGATGGGATCATTCTGCAAATGCTGCTCTACAAGAATAAAATGGAGGCTTACTTCTTCATATAGTGAAAAAAGCATGTGGCCATAATACCAAAAAACTATGGAAATATAAAGCTATCGATGAGAGGCAAATCGCCAGTGACTGAAATGTAAAGATATGGATATTTATGACTATTCAACAGAATTCTAAATAACTTTCTAGAGATAAGAAACTGGTGAAATTCGGAAAATTATAAAACTAAAGTTATGGTAGACAAATCATTTTCAACTTTAGTATAATAGTTAAAAGGTACAGTCTTTAAAATAACCACAGCTGTGATAATTTGGTAATAGGAATGCAATATCTAAAATATGTATATTCTCACATCAAAATATAGAATCAAAACCAAAGATTTTTTTACACATGGTTGAGGTTAAGTTGCAAAGTAAATTGTTGTAACTATGAAATGTTTTGTGTTAGTTTCATATCAACCACAAAGGGAGAAAAACTATATTAAAGACAAAAGCAAAGAGCACTTTAAACTGTTCAGCAAGTGGCAAAGGAAGGCAGCAAGAGAGGCAGAATTCAGCAAAGGCACTACCAAAAAAATTCACAAAGTAGAAACAGGGATGCCTTAGCCATCATTAATTGCTTCCATTGTAAAATTATTAAAGTCTCAATGCAAAAGATATAAATTTAAAAATAGACAAGTGCCAACTTTGTGCTGTCTACAAAGGACTTGTTTTAGCTTTAAAGACACATGTGGGCTGGAAGTAACAGCCAATCTGTAAACGACATTCTGTGCAAATGAGAATCAAAAGGAAGCAGGTTTGACTATTCTAAATCAGACAGAGACAGGAGCTGTTACCAGACAGGCAGGGTCACTGTACATTGTGATAAGTGGTTTTAATTCTTCAGAGAATAGCTGTGCATCTGTGCAAGCAGCCAACAGATGGACAGCTAGACATAAAGAAAAAAAGATACAGCCAAATGAGAAGATAGATAACTATATTGAAAAATTTTAACAATGAGTAGATCATCAAAAAAAGAAAAAAAATAAACTTTGGAAAAACAGAAATCTTGCATGACACTACTGCAAAAACAGCTCTGCATTCCAACGTGGAGCAGGAGAGCACACACTCCGTATTCTTTCCAAGTACATGGGAATATTCTCTAGGATAGACCATACAGATCCACAAAGCAAGCATTAGCAAATTTCAGGAGGGCAAAGGGTATTTAAATTATCTTCCCTGATTGCAAGATCTGAGACCAGAAACCAATAACAGGAAAAATGCTTGGAAAACTCATAAAAAGGTAGGAACTAAACAACATTCTCCTGAAAAAGGCAAAGAAGAAACAAAGGAAAAATCAAACATGTCTTGGGAGAAGCAAAAATATCAATACAACTTATAAAATCTCTGAGATGCAGGAGAGACAGTTCCAGGAAAGTTTATAGTGCTAATCTCTTCCTTTAAGATAGGGCAGTGATGATAAATAAGGCTGGAGGGGGGGTGGGGTGGCTGAATGCCGAAGCGAGCTTCCTGAGCAAGAATAAGGGCCCAAATCCAAATTCCTAGAGTCCCTGTAAATGGTCAGGCATGGCCACATACAGGTCTGCAACCCTAACACCGTACAGGGTAGAGGCAGGAGGGCCACTAAGCTTGCTGGCTGCCAGCCTCACTCCAGGTCCAGTAAGAGGCATAAGGACCAGAGTGAGAGATCAGAGCATGAGGTACCTCCTCTGGGTTCCATGTGTGACAAGCATACATACATGTACCACATACACACTTCGTACACATATGCATTCTCTCCTCGCTCCACAAAGGATATTAGATAAACAATCTACATCAAGTAACTAAAAGAAGAATACAATAAACCAGAGTAAGCGAAGGGGGAGGGGAAATAGTAAAGGCCAGAACAGTAATAAATGAAGCACAGTTTAGAAAAGCAATGGGGGAAGGGAGCAATGAAATTAAGAGCTAAACTTCTGAAATGATAAATAATATCAACAACCCTTTAGCTAGACTAAGGGTGAGGGGAGGAGTCAGATAAATAAAAGTAGGTCTGGGAAGATGGCTCAGCAGCAAAGGCACAGATTGTGCAAGCCTCAGAGCCTGAGTTCAATCCTTAGAACTCACATAAAAAGCAGAAACATGGCTCACATCTGCAATCCCAGTACTCCTATAGTGAGATGAGAGGCAGAGAGAGACGGGATAATCTCTTGGAAGCTGGTACACACGGTACAGTAGCCAAGGCAAGAGAGACCCTGCTTCAAAAGTGAGGTAGAAGAGCAAAGGTGACTCCTAAAAAGCTGTCCTCTGATATCTGTATGAGCCATGGCTCTTGGACATATGCATGTGCACACACTAAATAAATAATTACTTTAAATTAAATGTATTATATCATATTGCTAGATATATTACAATATGATATATGTAATTTAAAGTACTTATATCTTTATTATATGTTGTGTTATTTTATATTCTATTTTTATACATTAAGAATGTTATGTTATATAAGAAAAATATATGCAGTTATATTAAAATATACAATTAATTTAATATATACTACAATGTAAAATATATATTACACACCATATATTATGTATTATATAGATATTACAATATAATATATTGTAATTAGAGATAAAGTAATACACACACATACACACAAACACACACATATTTTAATATATATATATATATATATATATATATAGAGAGAGAGAGAGAGAGAGAGAGAGAGAGAGAGAGAGTTTACAGCTAATGCCACAGATATAAAGAATCATAAGAAACTTCTTCTAGGAAGAAAAGTCAAATGGCATTTTGCCCTAAAATGTTGGCTAGCCTTCCTGACCCACAGTGACCCCCAAACATTTATGGAATAGTTCTATGTGTAAGTTAATTTGTCTAGATAAGACTAATGTGTGCCCAAAGAAGTAGGTCCTGTTACTATCATCACTAGAAGAGGAGATGTGAATTTCTCAGAGTCACATACACTATAGCAGAGACAAGATTTGTACCAACAGCTTTCTGAAGGTAAGCCACCCCCAGATGGATTCCATTTGGGATCATGCTCCACTACAAAAATAATTGTGATAGAAAATGAGCTCAAAATGGCTCTCCATCTCTTCCTGTAACTTTATGGCATGCAAATTCCTTAGACCTCCTTCCAAAGGCTCTGATTCATGAGGGCTGGGCAAACCCCAGGAATGTAAGGGTCCTAGTAATGTTTGTTGTGTTCGTTAGCGTGAGACATCCAGGCATGGAGAGCTGTACTCCTGGTGCCAGGAGTTAGTCATGAAGACTCACTGCCAGACAAAGAGTGAGTGAAGCCCACGTTGATTTTCTCTGGAGGTCATAGCCTCTAATTTAGGTTCCCCATCACCATATGCTCAGATCATAAGATCTGGAGACAACTCAAAACAGTGTCTGCTCTAGGATGGCTATTCTGGAAGATCTTGTTCCAAGGATGTGACACCTGAGGCCATGCCCACCTATGAAAGTGACTTTTCCTACTAAGCTGTGGGGGCCAGTGAGATAGGCCCACAGACTGCCTATCTAGAGAAGCTAGGAAAGAAAGAGGAAGAAAATAGTTGCCTCTAAGTTCATAGGAAGCTGCTGACCTGTATCAAATGTGCCTTGTTTATTTATAAGGCAAATTCTTCTGATAAACAACTGTGTCTGCTCTCTCCTGTGGAAGAATTCCTGATATGAACTGTCTGCTGGGCATCTACATACTTCCTGTAATCCACCTCCTGTGCGAAACAGAGCCCATCTCACCACCTCCCTGCCAGGTTGGCATTAGAATAGTGGAATCTTATAAACTGTAACATATCCCAAAGTGATGCCACCATGTCCTGCTTTTCACTGGGCCTGCCTGTTCTAGTAAAACTGGCTTGTATGTGGTTATTGCCTTCCCTGGCATGTCCGGGAGCAGGAAGATGTCCTCCTGCCAGACTCCCCAGCTTTACTCTCTTCCTTTCTCTAGGAGAGTTTCAACTCAGTGGACTGACATCTTGATTTCAGTGTGATCAGTAATAGTCCACAAAAAGATAGGTAGAGGAAAAGAAAATGTGTTGGTGCTAAGAACTGTCTCAGAATGAATGAGCAGTAAGCCTGTACTATTGAATAATTCTTACTGAACTATTAACTCCAGTTATTTCCAGTTCTACACAATGAATAAGAGGGAAATGTTAATCCTTAACTTTGAAACACAGTTAAAAGGCTTTTTGGGACATGCACACATGTGTACTCAAACACACACACACACACACACACACACACACACACACACACACACTATGCATACCAAACATCTATATTCCTGCTTTTATGGTGAGAATAGATGCCCACCATCAAGGCTGAGAACAAATTGAGTATTGTGGATCCCAGAGAGATGGTGTGTTTCTACAGTAAAGATGTGGCTCATTCATTCATCTATTCATTGCACCCATTAAGGCAACAGATTATTAAGTATACACAGTGACTAAGATCAACATCCAATCAACATAAGGAAGGTTAATGTTGGGGATACAGGCATCTAAGCCAACCTAGCTGCTGAGAATTAGGATGGTTTGGATGTTTGGGGGGCTGGGGGTGACATCTGAGCTGAGAGCCAAAGCATGAAAAGAAACATATGCAAAGGCGGGGGGTGGGGTAGATGTGTAGGACTGGAGGATGCGCATGGTAACTTCAGGGTGGCAGCTGCTACTTTATGAAAGGTCTCATTAACGCTGCAGTGTGAGTTTCTGCATCAGATTGAATGCAGTGGGGGAGTCAACAAGGTCTTGTTTAAAAGGGAATGCTATGGGTGTGGGTAATATGTTTAGAAAGGCTCTCTTGACTGCATTGAGGAGAGGGGATGCTTAAAGAAAGGATGCAGTATCAGAGAAGGCTCTGCAGTGACTTGAGACAAAGGTAACTGCGAGAAAGGATAACTGAGTATCCTGAGTGAGAGGACAACTGGGGTGAATAGGGGGAACTAGGAAATTGCTAAACATTTAGCAGATACAGTTTTATAAACCTGGCACATAATCATTTCCAAGATGGTGTAATGGAATGAATGATTCTCCTCAAACATGTCTGCATCCTCTTTCCTAGAACTTGTGAATGTATTCTTTCATATACCAAAAAGACTATAGAGATCTAGCCACACAAGATACAGGGATGAGAATAATCTCCTGGATTACCCAGGTTGGACCAATGTAATCTCAGGTGTCCTTTGAAGGGACAGAGGGAGGAGGCAAGAGAGAGGAGAAAGGGCAGACTTCACTGCTGGCTTAAAGATGAAAGAAGGGATATGGGAGTCCAGGAAAGGTACCTTCTGCCAGTTAGAAAAGGTGATGGAACATCCTCAGCCTAGAGAAATTCTTCTAAAACATTTATGGGTTAAGAAAGTAGAGTGTGCTACAAATAGAAGCTATTCTTAAAGTTCATAGGGAAGAGGAAGAAAGTGGGTGGACCTTAGCTTGAGCAAAGAGGTATTCATGCATGTTTTTTAAAGAATTATATTAAATGCTGTATGTAAAGTATTTGGTGTGGTCTCTGATGCCCAATAAATACTTGTCGAGTTTCCTTCTGTATGTTCCATTTCTTCTTTCTCATGGTAGTCAGAGATTTGTGCTTCCCCAGTATGTAACAGCTTTGACCTCTCTTCTTTATCCTCCTAATTTCTCAGCCTCCTTTACTCTTATCTTCGTGTAATCTACCACACTAGATTAAAAACTTCTTACAAGGAATAAGCACACAGACATCATTCCAGGATTGTGAAATGAAGATTTAATATGACGGTTATGTGAGATTCTTCATAACACATCTTTTGGTGCCATATATGTGCTAAATAATGCTGTTTCAGATGGTGGGTCACCTATGTTAACCAATTTCTATTACAAGAATTCTACAAAACAACCACCTCCAAATACGATGCCTTCCAGGTCAGCCTTTATTTTCATTTAAAGGTTTATGCAGGCTATGTGTGTTCATCTGATGGGCTAGAAATGGCCCTTTAGATCGTTCTTAAAGCTGTGAACAATGGAGTTTGCATGCAGCCCCAGTCTGATGCACAGGCTAACAGCAGCAGCCACACAAGAGTATAGTATTTTCTGGTGATGAAAACTGGGGGGGGGATTCCAACCATGCATGTGCAATGCCCATTAATATCCCATTGGTTAAGAAAGCTGCATAGCTCATCTCAGTGCCAAGGGGTGAAGAAGTATATTTTGTTATCATCATGAGCTACAGCAGGGGAATGGATGGGCATTGCTCTTGGGGAATATACATTGGAAACAATAACTTAACCAATTATACTATCAATCTTCCTGCAATGGAAAAGAAATAACTATCCATTATTTCTGAACTCTTCTTCTCCAAAATCCACACTCATAAGAGTGAAAACCATGACCTATGTTGTTTTCTTAATTTAAAAAAAAAATGGGGTTGGTGATTGAGTCCCTGGGAACTCTGATTGTTCTGGCAGCATGTGTGTAGTAGAGGACTGCAAAGTCGATCATCAGTGGGAGGAGAGGCCCTTGGCCCTTTGAAGGTTCTATGCCCCAGTGTAGGGGAATGCCAGGGCCAATAAGTGGGAGAGGATGGGGTGGCAAGCATGGGGATAGGGGAGGCAACAGGGGTTTGTTCTTGTTGGTTTTTTTTTGGTTCTTTTTATGGTTTTTTTTTTTTTTAGGGGAAACTGGGAAAGGAGAAACCATATGACATGTAAATAAAGAAAATATCTAATAAAAAATAAAGAAAAAAATTTTTTACTCTTTTTGTATATATCTCTGTTTGGTATTTGTGTATGTGTGTATGGATAGCCACATGTGTGTAGAGGCCAAAGATGATATCAGGCATCTTCTTTGGTTGCTCCTAATCTTATTCATTGAGGCAGGGTCTCTCAGTTGATCCCAGAGCTTCCTGATGCAGGCCAGTCTAGGTAGGCAGCTTGTTCTGGGGGATTTCTTGTCTCTTCCTTCTGAGTATTGCAGATGGGTTGCCACATGCACCCAGCATTTACGAGGGTTCTGGGGTTAAATGTATGTTCTCACGCTTGCTTGACAAGTGCTTTACCCACTGAGTAATCTTTCCGGCTCTCCTTGATCTACCTTTTTGATTGGTTCTAGCTCAATAATCTGGAATAGAGTTTATGTGTGTCATTAACCCGCTCATATCCTAAGTAAGTACTGTAGGCACATGGATATTAGAGTCCAAACCTTTTTGCCAGATTCTCGGGAATAATTTAATAACAAGTTTTATCAGTAACCATGGAGTCACAAACCAAGAGCAATTTTTTATCACTGTAATGAAGACTAGACCCAAAGCTTAGGACTGAACCCTTGGTCTCCAATGGGCCTGATCCTGGTGAATCTGCCACAGTCTGCCATCCCAAGAGCTTCAGTGATAATACATCAACCCAATTTTCAAACTCTCAAAACCAGTGTTCTTCCATCATCTGAACTACCCATCTCCCTTGCTTCCCAACCAATCACCCAAATCATTCCCTGTGTCATAGATGATGTGTATATGTGTTACTAGTGTTATGTTCCATTCCAATGAAATGTAAACTTCTATTCTTTTCCATTTTTTCCTCAGTCTTTATGTAGTATCTGATGTATAACAGAAGCCTAATTAATGTGTTTAACTTATAAAATTAATAGATAAACAATCATCACTGGAAAAAGACAGAGGTAGCCCACAACCTATTCCATAATTCTTGGATCTCTGAAAATGGAGAGTAATTGCAGATGGTGTTGTAAAAAGCATATGGTAAGATGCACATACCTAGTGAATAGGGTAGGAGGGAATTAAGGTAGTTTAACCATCTGTGTTTTGTTCCTCATTTGACTGATGAGTGATTGGCTCCTGATGAAAAGGTATTTCTCCACCTGATGATGAACACAGCCACAGGCAGCTTGCAGTCATGGTGAGAAGAAATCTATATAGCACTCACCCACAGTGGGCTCCTAAGAGTCCGGGGGCCCTGCATGGAGTGGGCACCCAGCCAAGGCCACATATGTTGTAACCTGTCAACACTATGAACAGGTTTGGGCAACATGAGGATCTGCCATGGACTCTTGAGGCCCAGAGCAGAGGTTGTGCTGTGTTTACTATGCTGGGGTGGAGAGAAATGCACTGGAGCACAGGGACCTTCCAGGTCTCTGCTCTTCGTGTCAGACAGGAAAGACTTCTATGAACTCAGACACCCAGAAACTGTCCAGGTGCTTGAAACACCCAGGGTGTCTATAGGTCTGCCGCTGCATCTGGAGCGAGTTGCTTAACTTCCCTAAGCCTGGGTTATAAAATGGGGCTGATAATCCTTTCATCATGGGGAGGATTAAATGGGATAACATGGGTAAAACATGAGTGTGGTGTTTGGCTCTGTAAAAGCCTCCAGCAAATGGAGACAGCTTCCTTCTATCTCCAACTTTACTTGTTAGTATACTCTCTCTATAATGAAGAATTACCTCTGTACCTCTCTACTTACCCACACATCCTTCTCCATCCATAGAAAGACAAAGATGGTCAGAAGGAATTTGCTCTCAATTATCAAGGGCCAAGGTAAGAGCACCGAACTTCCGTTCAGGTAAGTAAGTCTATTAACAAAAAACTACAAATGCATCTTTTCCATAATGTAGTCTAACATACTGATTTCTGCACTGTGCTAGGAGAATATCATCTGACCAAATTATCTATCAACTTTGCACCCAATCTCTGAGCCAGGTCCTCTTGGAGGCCTTAGCATATAGAAAATGAAAAGGTTTCTAGGCCACTGAGGAAATAGCTCTGGAAATGAATAGTTAAAATACTTTACAAGGAAATGTCACAAAAGGAAGATCTAAAAGTGCAGTTATGAAATTTATGTCACCTCCTGCAGTTTATTTTTGAATAACAAATTAGCTTGGGTAATCTCAGGGCTCACTTATTGTAGTATTGACACATTTACTATTTAGCCATCACTCTTTTCCCTGTTCTCCATATATATGCCTGTACACACATGTACACATACATGCATGAATACACTCACCAGAGCATCTTATAAGTTCACAGGCTAAATTCTCAACTAGGGGTAATGTTATTAACCAAGAAACATTGACAAGAGTTGGGGACATTACAGGTTGTCACACCTTGGAGTTGCTCTGAGCAGTTGGTGTACAGAGGCTAGGAAGACCACTAAATACCTTCTATCACATGCTATCAGAACAAAGAGCTTTTCAGTAAAACTGTTAACAGTGAGAAGACTGAGAAACATCTACTATAACTTCCATAGTGTACTCTTGCATACACACACACACACACACACACACACACACACACACCACTTCCCTGGCATGGCTAGACCTAAGGACAATGTCATTTTCCCAACCTGCGGAAGTCTGCTCACAAGTGCCCAGTTCCAACAAGCATTCTTCTTCTAGAAAGCATATCTAACAGTTCTGGTAATTATTTTCTGAACAAACTTTTAAGAAACCATTGCTTTGCTGTGCATACTTTTGTTCAGAGGTTATTGCAAAATCCCATCCTGCTAATGAGGAAGCAGAGATTCAGAGGAATGGCTTGTTGAAGTTATACAGCTAGTCATGAAGAGTCAGTGTTCAGGCACATATTCTGTTGAAATGTGCTCAAGTACCTTTTGTATGGCCATCAATGCTTTATCTTCTTTGGGATGGTCATTTTTTTCAAACATAAATACACACACACATGCATACCACATGTGTGGTACATGAGAAAAGAATCATGAACTGAATACTTGATCAAAAGACCATTATTGATTGAGGGAGCCTTGTTTAAATGCCCTTAATGTTTTATAAAATAGGATATAAAAATATCATATTCATAGAGTATGGGTAAGTAATAAGTGACAAAATTATATATTATAGAATATATAATTCTATATATATATAATTGTGTCCCTGGGCTGTGGACACAAGAGAGGGGTTATAATTCATTTTGGTTGCTGCAGACGTTCTTAGAATCTCTATTATGTCATGAGGAGCTTCTTAGAAGTTTCCATGATATGATGTGTGAAGTTTCCCAAACCCCTTCAAAGCAAACTCTGGCTAATTTTCTGCAGGACTGCGCAGAAAGCACTGAGGCTGGAGAATGGCATGTACTGGCTTCACTTCAGTGTCCTGGGATTGTCCAACCCCCACCTACACCTGTTATCTAGTAGTCTTTCTTAGCAAAGACAGCTAGCTATATTCTTTGACCTTCAAGTCATCCTCCCTGGCTACCTCCAATGAAGAAGAATTAAGTCCAAGTGACAGCTGTTTTGATTGACAACCCCTGTGTATTAAAAGCCCATTTGTAATGTGAAGAGCCCAAGACTATCTCTGTTGGAAAATAAAATTGAATTGAATTGATCGGAGCCTTGATTCTTGTGAATCAAATCTTATTCACCTCTTAGCTTGACACTGGCCAGTCTAGGCTAATAGTAAACAGCTATTAAAGAATAAATAGAGTCCAACCCACAATTGGTGCTCCATAAATGGGTGACTAATTTTACTCCTCTAGAATGTAAGATATAACATTACCTGAGATGTACAATGCAGTTCAGGGACTCACCATGCAGAACTTACTGCAAACATCCACTAATGTTCCTGGTTCCTGTGTACCAGCAAGCCCGTCTGTTTTATTAACTTTAGGATCTTGTGCAAAGCATTCCAGTACTTCTAGCCCTCAGATTTCTTAGAAGCTTCACTGACCACAATCTTCTTTACACCAAGTCACGTTCCTTGGTAAAATGATTCAGACTGATTCTTTTTTTTTTTTTTTTTCACAAGTTAATGGCCAATTAGGAGAAAAAATCCAGGGTCAAAGTGAGGAAGTAACTATGTCATTTGAACATCTGAAGGAAACCACTCTAGTTTCTAAAAGCTTTGACTTTCTTCACATTATGGGTGGGGTTGGGGTGGGGAAGGAGATGTTTGGAAATTGCCCTATGTGCACATTTGTATATTGAAACTCTCACTCCACGAAAGCCATGCTGTATCTTCATCATAAAAGAGAGCACCATACACTGGAGCCTCTGGGCTTCTGCCTTTCGCCATCCTCTAGCCATGTAACTGGACATTAGAATTCCTTTGCCTCCACTGCTCTGTTCCTGCTTGTATGGCAGAAATAAGAACCATTTCCACTTCCTCACATCAGCATCCAGGAAGAATAGCACCCAACTTGCCTGACTCTTGATGGGAAGTGAAGCTAATGGGTAATGCTACAGATGGCAATATTTGGCCAATTATCTAGGTGCAGCTTGTGGGAAATTGGAGAGAAAGAAAATATAAAATCACTTTCAAGATTTTGGATCTTCTTAATGTCTCTGAGACTTGAGATCCTTTGGAATTTCACTTCCTGTCTCTCTGGCTCTGTCAGAGAAGCAATATACAAAGGCTCAGGGAAACAGGTTTTGATTCATGTATACATCTTGTCACTTCCCAGGAAAATCTAGAGTGTGTCAGTTATAATAATCAGGAGAACACATTCAAAAGATCAGTTCTTCACTGCTTCTGGTCTTGTGGCCGAGGAGGGATGTGGGAAAAGGTCTTAAAATATACTATGAAATTAACCCTTCAACAGCACACATAATAGACAGAGATAGAAATTTCTTACGTGTATTTGAAAGTCTGGGTAAGTGTAGATGTTTGAGATGTCCTGCAGAAACAAAAATTATCTAATTCTAAACAGAAGAACACAACAAAAGCTTATTTCCTACTTAAGCAAAGTTCAGTTCTGGTGTTTCTAGCCAGAAAGCTGTGCTGGGTGGCTTCTCATTACACAATGACTGTAGCCTGAGCCAAATCAGAATTTCCCTAGAAACTCAGAATTCCTCTGGGTCTTCAGTGCATCTCCTTCACAATGACTAACTGCACAGAAGAGAAATCTCCTGAGAGATTTTAGAAGTTATCCAAGAACGGCTTTACATCATCACTATCCACACTGCATCAGCCAAATGCTGTCCCAGACGGCTTCACTGAACTACCAAGAAGGCTTTTTCTCTGTATTACTGGGAGTTTTAGACACTCCTGGTGTTTATGGCTATAACAGGGTCAATCAAGGAGCCAGAGAAAGACATTTCACAAGAAAGGCATGGGAGCTCACTTTGTAAATGCAGAGCCCTTTAAGAAGATCCTATTTAGAAATAAGTGAGGAAAAATAGAAGCAGAGCTAAGATTTTCTGAGAAATAGTTGAGTTCACCAGAAGCACATGCTGAGAAGCTCCAGTAAGGCCAGCTCTTGCCTAAAGAGTAAACACATGTGGCCTCTAGTCACCCCCAAAGTGTCATGTGACCTATTATAAACACAAGCTACTCTTTTCCTTCTGTTTATATACCCTATGTTTGTCCCTAGACTCAGGGGGGGCAATGACTTCAAAATTTTTAGGGGATCACAGGACTTAATCCTCAATGCAGGTCTAACCACTGATATGAATGTCACATTGTCTGCAGTCTGGCATTCAAAAATATAAAGTACCCAGGTCATGAATCAAGACTACAAGTGGGAGGCAGGTAGATCTCCAATGTTGTGTACTTTGTGACCAGTAAGTCATTGTCTAAGATAGAAGTCAGGGACCCTTCGGAACTCACACTTTGGAGGAAAATGCAAATCATAGCCAATGTGTCCTCTTGCTCATTCTGTAGGATTTGAGATCAGATAGGTTCAATGACTAACTCATAGTTTTCAAAAAGCATACATAATTTAAATCATTACTGACTAATATCTCTTAACAATACAAGTTTATGATAAATAGTAAAGTTTTATATAATATAGGAAAGAATCAAAAATGTATACAAACTTTACCAGTCAAAAAAATAAATGAACATTGAACAAATTTTTCCAGCTTTC